>JAWZYU010000888.1:0-66000 GCA_038380435.1 Ryuthela nishihirai
ATGTATGAGGAAAGATGACTATGGACGCTATTCCTCATGAAACATTAGTGAGTTCAACTGTCTTAGTGACCGAATCTCTTGCCAAACTCATTCCAATTCATGCCCTTTTCTAAATCGCTAAGGTCTTCTTTCGACGATAATCATGATGCCAATAATTACATGCAGTTATGCCGCGTTTGGCCTTATAGACATGACGTTAAGCATGATGGGATATTTACATGTTTCACGCCATGCTCAGTAGCACACTGACGAGCTGTTTAACATAAGCCGAAGGCTTTCCACAAATCTTTGTATTTCTATTCTTCTATCCATTACCTGTGTATGTGTATTACCTGTATGCAGTGTTTTGCTACATGTTTATAGAGCATGTGAGAGTGGAGCATTAAATGTTAGGTTCTCTTCCCATTTTTCAACGTCGTTTAATAAGCTTGTACTGAGAAAAATTTTGCAGAAAAATGATATAATGAAAAGGCATTACATGTAATTTAGCTTAGAAGTTATTTAATGAATTACCATTAGAAATCAAAGTGCAAACTTTAAGTGATATCAAAAGGAATTGTAAAATTCTCTATTTCATCTGGTGAATATCGAATTTTTTAATATTAATACTGATTAAAATTACTAACAAATGTTAAGACTTTATTAGAATCAAGTTAGTTGATGACTGTATGAGTAAACCAAACGTTGATTATATTTATATTACAAATGATACGTAGAAACTATTATACCCGCGAAACGTTTATATCGCGTATGAACGCGAAATGAGTTATACTTAATTTCCAATTGAAATATATATTAAGCTGTGTTCAGATGAGGGAAATAAATTTGATTTGACTTGAGTGTCAACTTTATCATCCTTTGTGACTCCAAGTCGGCCTTCTAAACTCTTCTCAAGAGGGACTCCAAGACATGCATTCTTTTCCTTATATAGAATATCATTGAGATGTACTCCAAACCTGCCACTGCCAGTATTGCAATTCTCTTCTAGTGAATCGCTACATACGTGGGAATATCTAGCAAGGAGCGAGCTCATCTGACTGTCAAATAAGAGCTCCACTCTCAGAGTAATGCATCTAATCTCCCTCTTTCTTTCGATGACTACAAGATCTTTGTAAACAACTCAACAGCAATATCGTTTAGCCCAATGACAGAAAGACTCCTGTCTTTCCTCATTTTGCTGCTTGCTGATCCTTCTGCCCCTCCTGTAAACTAGGAATGTCTCCAGAGTGATGAGGAGATCCTTCTCCATCTTCTCCTAGTTGGAACCGTATAGAGCAATTTCACTCTTCACACCTTTGATAGTCAGCAGCCCAACTCGAGCTGCCGCCTACATCGAGCCTGAGACGGTATCCCATGTCCAATTAAATTGTTATCACTATGATGTTCACCGAGCGATTTTCTTTTAGAAGCTCAATGCCATCAGAATCTCCGATTTCTCCATTACTTTTCTCCTAGGTACAAATCTGAACATGAAGCTGCATCCACTCGCACACTTCTCATTGAGTTCTCTGAGAGCATCGGACTATTTTGAAAAAGTCTAATGCTCTTTTCCTTCCTTTTTGTCAGCATTAACTTACATTTTCCCTTCCAATCCCTAGTGTAATAATTGATAGGTAACTCTTATTGTCTCTCCTGATTTCCACTTTCCTTTCTGGTTGGTGCAGGGAACCCCATACTGGAGTCTGATTTCATCATGAGCTAATATTAACTTGATATTAACTTGGAATCTGAGCATTCACATAAGGTTCCAAATGCTCTTATTGCTCTCAGTAAATTGAACCGAGATTGGAAAAACACTTCTCAACTTCACAGCTCATAACAGGTATTGATGTTATCGGATCGTCGAACCTCATATCATATGAATTATCTAAATTTAAACATGTCTCAAAGTTTCGTCCCTTACCTAGCACGAGTTAAGTCCTAAATATTTCTGCCCCTCGGAGGGCTTCGGCCCCTATTTGGATTTTTGCCTAAATGATTTATTTTAAATTATTTGATTATAAGCTCTACAATCATTAGATTAATTTCAATTTTATCCTCTATTCTAAATTTATATTTCTATGTACGTATTTTTTACTGTTCTATGCTCCTTAGAAGATCATCATGTAAATCTAACCCAATATCTCTAACACTATAAATTTTTTCATCCTCACTTCTCTCTTTTATTGTCTTCACCATCCCTCAACTTCCAATTTTAAATTAAGATTTTAAGTTAAATTAAACTAGTAGCCTTCAAGGCTTCAAATCATAAATCTTAAACTACTGATTCTATGCTTTTGCAAATCATAATGTTTTATAAACTAAATAGTCTAGCAGGAGACTCGTACTAGGGTAAACTCGTGCTAGGTAAGGGACGTGCTAGGTAAAGGCGACTTAACCAGTCTCGTACGTCATCCACTGTCCATGATTTGAATGAAAGCACAAATAATTAATGCTAGTGATATATTCCCTTTTAAATTGTCCAGAATTTTAAATTGCATAGATTTTAAATTCCCATTCGAAGAACCAGAAAAGCTTCACGACGAGTAATGGTATAAACTCATTCACTTAATCCTTTTCCGATGAAATATTTTGCTCAATATCTGAAATGCATACCTCCGAGAGAAATGTGGTTGATTACTGGTTTGTTTATATTTATATGACCAATTCATAATTTCTTAAACAGGATACCGATAGAGTTTCGCTTGCATGGAGTCGGGATTCTAGACACCACTAGTCCCAATCACTCACTAACATTTCAATAGAGAAAACTCTCTGGAAGAAAAAAAAACAAATCAAATGCTCTCTGATATTAAATCTGCACTTAGACGATATGGCTGATGTTTACACATACGTATTACTAGCAGAATTGTCCGGCTTTGCTCGTGCTTGATATAATAATTGAGAGTAAAAGGTATACTCGTAACGGGTGCTCGTAAACTCGTTTACGTCATGGGTGATATCACTGGCGGCGGAAATTTTCAGTTCCTCGCACTCGAACGATCGGTACCGAATTTAGTGTGGTGGTCACTCTTACTTCCGGCTACGATTTATAAATCGGGTTCCTAGCTGAGGAATTCTCAGGGAGCATTGCCGTCGATTACCTTATAAATGAGGACTTGAAAGTCCATAATGAAGTAGTATGTTATCGTTCTGTCAAAGCAGCAGTGGGAAAACGTTTCGCGGAAACTTTTGGGAGAGGGCATAATTTTGTGGTCTAAAATATTATAGTTCACTAAGCTATGGTGAGATAAAGCTTTAAACGAAGTTGGAGGTTCTCACTATCATCGCCTAGGGAGAAATGGAGAAGACACAAAGACAGACATCAATAGAAACTCTCTATGTTATATACCCTGAAAGAACAGTTTATTATACACACTCACTTAATAACATTTAGATCCACCTTTTGCCCTAAAAACAGCAGCAACGCATCTGTCATGGACTCTACTAAGTATTGGAAACGTTCAGGTGGTATAGCGGCCCATGATTCCACGACAGTTGTCGGTAAGCCGCTGAGAGTTGCTGCTGGTGGGTTTCTAGCTTGAATGCATTGCTGCCCTTCTTATCACAGATGCTCAATAGGGTTCAAATCCGAAGAGTGAAGGGCCGTTCGAAGGGTGTGAACGCACTGGAATGATCCTCCAACTACTCTTCTGCCTAATGGGAGTGATGAGATGGGGAGTTCTCTTGTTGAAAGAAGGCATCCTACTATGGGAAATGAATAGCCATAAATGGGTGTAGGTGATCAGCGAGTACATAAACATAGCCTTGTGCGGTGATGGTGGTCTCGATAGGTAGAACGGATCCCAAGGTGGCCCAAGTAAACATGTCCTAGAACATTACACTTCCTTTGCCGGCCTGTAACTTGACAGTTGCTGCCCATGGCCTTATATGGTCTGTGCCAAACAAGCAACCTCTCATCAGCACATTATAGTTGGAACCACGATTCGTTGGAACAAGCTGGTCATTTCCAGCCTCCCACAGTCCATTGGTTATGTTCCTTCATCCACTGAAGCCTCATAGTCCAGTTACATGCTGTTAACATGAGTACATAATGTAGGCATCAGCTGCCATAGCCCAGTCATGCTGTCGTACGTCGAATGATCTTTGATCAAACCCTTTATAGCTGCCCTATTATTGAATGCCGTCATTATCATCTGCATGGTATCCTGCATTCTGACGTTATGATATGGGACAGGCATCACTCACTACGATCATCAAAGCTCTGATTGTGGTCACATTTTCCCCAATGACTGCAAATTTTGCCGATTTTTGGTGGAGTCCTAGTACGCACATGGGAACCCGAGACATTCTGTATCCAGGAATATGGAGCACCCCATCATCCTCGCACCGACTATCTGCCCATGAACAACCTCGCTCAATTTGCTGTATTTATCCATCATAAGAGAGGCAGGACGTTATGCAGCAGGTAGGTTTCTGGCCTATTTATAGCCCGCAAGGGATTTCGGGTGGCAGCATGATTGTGGTGAAGTAGAGCAGGTGTGTGGATGGGTGCAATATATATAATAAATTGTGCTTTCAATGCATAGAGTTAACTGTATTCATCTGATAGATATTACCCTGGTTTTACCAGTGCTGGATAACCTTGGTGATGATAACATACTTAGAAATTCTGGCTAAACAGCAGCCTACAAACATTGCACAGAATTGATTTTATATTCAGAACATGAAATGTAAACGTTCACAATTTGTCATATGCGACACAGGCCACCAATATCTACAAGTATATATTAGTACTTATAAATACAACTTCAAAAAAAAAAGACACACAAAATCATAAGGTATAAATAGAGGCGATGTTAAGCATTCGCAGCACAATGGCCCATTTAATCGAATTTATTATACAGTGTCCGAATTGCATCGTTTTTCAAAGAACAATTCATTTGGTCCACACAAAACAAGGAATTTTCTATGGCCCACCTAAACTTTATACATTTACTACAGATTGACTTGCATTTTATCAGCGGCATCAGACACATAATATTATTTGAGTGAGTGATAAATGAACCCTTTATTTTGCGAAGTATTGTATAGTTATTTTTAATGGTTGAATCACAGATATATTAAAGGGAAACTAGATATGCATTGGCAACAAAACCGTGACCACAGCCTCCCTTGCTAGAGACCGCCATTTTGGTGGTAAAAACTTGCTACTGCATCTAATTCTCATTATATTTAAAAATTACTAAATTGCGTTTTAATTGCATTGAACTTGTTTAAAAATTATAAAATTGAGCTTGAGATATATATATGTATAGATATGCTTCATTCATTTAGATAAATCTAAAGCATACACCTTTTTTACTCTTTTAATTGTGTTATATTTCAACTTTGGCAGCAATAGACAGGATTTGTCATAACAGCTAACAGCTATTTCATGTTTCTGGCAAAAGAAAACTTTTGATTCATTAATAACAGATCCTCAAAGCTAACAGCTTACAATGTTAACAAATTGTTCATCAAATGAAAGCTAGACATTAGAATGCAATTCATAATGCTAAACTTGCAGCTTTGATCGCTCAATCGCCTTTGAGGCGCTGAGACAGTTTCCTGTTATCTTGCTTACAGAGAGTCACTACCTTAATTAACCTTAGAAAGAACCAAATTATTTATACAGCCTAAATATAGTCTTTAGGTGTACATATCTATTTTTTCGCACACTCCAAAGATTATTAAAAGTCCCAGCACCAATCCCTATTATTCTCATTTTGTACATCACCAGTCATCACAAATCACAGGTGATTTTGTACATCACCTGTTAAACAGCTCCTAAGGCAATTAAACTGAAACACTTGCTTAAAAGTGCAACCGTTCAAAGCAACTGAAAAAGATCTGTTGGCTGAGGACAGTGAACAGCCAACTGACCAAATTTTCTTTTTACGAAAGAATTGTATAAAAAAAATTCTAGGTATTTTCCTTAAAAAAAGAAGCACTAAATACGCTATTTGAAGTAAAGAAAAAAGGTTGAATTATTACAATAAAAAGAGTATTCCAGTCAAAAAAGTTCTGTTAATGCCTAAAAAATTCATTACTAGCAGTGAAAACATTGCAAAATGAGAACAAGTCTAATAAAACATTTAATTCTGAACACTTACTTGTAAATATAAAATATTGATTCCACACATGAAACCAGCCAAAATAATAAAACATAAGGAAAAAATCTTTTCGGGCATAGCTATTTTAAAAAACGCATAATGCTAAACTAGGAACTACCTTCCCACAATTTAAAAAAAGCTATAAAGTAATTTTATCGGAATCAGCTATATTCATTCGAGCACACCATTAAAAAACGAACTGCACTTTCCGATCATCGAAGCCTAAAAACAAAAAAAAAGGTTAAACAATATTTCGTTGATCTGTAGTTATAGAGAACCTAGAAATTAAATAACCCGATCAGAGACAATCAAAAAAAAAACAGAAAAATCGCAAAAATTTAAATATTCCAACAATAATTCCATTTAGCAATTAATTGTTGCCAGAGACACAAGCTTAAAAAGAACGAATATCGTAAACAATTCACCTCCCATTCGCATTGTGAAAAAGCTCCCAGAACTAAATAATTCCACCAGGGATCACAAAGGTAAAAAAACAAGAAAATCGCAAAGCAATTTACCGCCGATTCGGATTATAAAAAAGCCCTCAGAACAGACGTGCAAATTACAAATCTTATCGTACTACTCTTTTACATGTACGTTACTTTACGATTCTTACTTACGTTCCGGTAAGCCACGAGGTTTACTCGAGGCGCCATCTAGTGACCCAGGACCCTGAGCATTTAAACTGCAGAAGTACCAACAACTGTTTTTTTTTTATCGAATTGCAGAGAACTTATTTTCAAAAAACTAAGGTGCTTACAATTACTTAAGAAGAAGAATATAAGAATCTAGTGGAATGTAAAAACGAAGTAACAAAATTCAGGTTTATAGTAATTCACCATGAGCTAATAATTTTAAATTAAGTATTTTGTTCGCTCAGGTTAATTTACACCGACAGATCATCATTTTAGTGTCTAACTGGGTTCACGGTTATAGAAATTTTGGTCCCAAGTTGCCAGCACATATTTGCTGGGCGTGAGCTATCTATTGCAGTTTCTCTTTACTATATTGTTACGATAGATGAAACTGCTATGATGAAGTTATGAAAAACGCGTCATGGACGCTCGCGTATGCTTCAGCATGAGAATTACGTTACCAATGAGTCGAACGAACTTAACTTCAAGAAAAAGAATAATTTGTTGGAATTAAGAAGAAATATACAGTGTTACGGAACAAGTGGTTTGTCTTTGTCTGTGCATTCAAGTTTAGAGAAGAAATTATTTTATTTGGTGTGTTCGCGGAAGACTGAACAAATATACTTAACTGCAGTTTCAGAGTACTTGAAGTCTAAAACCTTAGGAATAAATCATTTGATATATAACTATTTAGTTATTTAGGAATTAAGTAGGTTATTCTCGAGATATTGCAAGTATTCACAGATACGATTCTCCTTAGATTGAAAATTTGTTCACGCATAAGATAAACATTGGTATCTTTAGTTTATGTACAATGTTGCTATCCATACTTTTGTATTAAATCACATTATTTTAGATTTATTGTTAGTAGTTGTTATTTTTGAACTCACGCTCAGTATCTATCCTTTTAATTTGCAACAATATCTGTGGATTGAATTCGGTTTTAATAATCTAAAAATACTGCGTGTGAGCATTATTGTTATCAATCACGCCCTATATATGTTTTAATGCATTGTTTTTTCAAACGTTATATCGTAGGAAACTAATTGGAAAAACAAAACTTACTTTTCTTACATTTTGAAAAATACCGTTAGAGAATCAAACAATTTGGAAGGCTACATCAATTCGTTTTTCTATTGTAAAATCTGGTTACGTAGATCAATGGTTCTCAAAGGGAGGCCGCGAGATGTGCAGGAAATTTCAGATGATATTGCAAATAATTGGAAATTTATAAACCATTTTGCTGCTGCTTCCTCCCACTGATTCTTCATTTAACTTTTTCCTTTAAATCAAAAACTTATTCGTATTAAATCTTAATGTTAAACCCAAAATTAACGTAAAGCATGCCCATAACAGGTACGACATACGCACTAACCTCAGTATTCGCGAGAACTTGAACAGAAAGTTTGCGTTCACAAACGACTCCACCGAAATGGTTATTAGTGAAGGCAGACTGTGGATGCGCGAGCCTTCCGTACTGTTGCCAACTTAAATTGTCAGTGTTCCGCGAATATTAACTGCGAAAAATAGTGTGCACTGAGCAAAAAAAGTTCGAGAATCATTGCTCTAGATAAATGATCAGTTATTTGTTAACCGCAGTAAAGTTAATTTTAGGTGATATTTGTACCAATATGCTGTTTTTATCCATTTTATTTTGCTGTTTTTATTCAGCTGTTTTTATGCCATATGCCAATGTTCATACGTTTAAGAGTTTATATTTCAAAATGTTAAACCCTTTCATAATTCTCTTTTTAAATCGTTTAATAAAAAAAATGGCATTCTCAAATTTTTCGCTTGAACTCATGAAATGTAACTTTGTTCATTGTTTCACATTATATCTTGTTCTTTTGATCATTAAAAAACTTTATTTTTTCACTTGTCATAAATCTGTTTTAAAGAATTAGTGTGTGACATCATATACAGTAACTACAACAATGTACTTCCAGGCAAGCTTGCCAAACAACGTAACCTTTACTCAAGCAAAATGTATAGAGCAAAACTGCAAGGTATGTGCCTTCTAACCGTTTATCAGTTTTTACATCTTTTCATTCCGTTTTTGCTCTATATTTTCTTTTTACCTGGTATAAATTTAAAGCTTTAAACTTAAAACTGCTTCTTCAGATGTACCTATTTACATTACCTAATAGTAACAATTACATATAGTTTCAACAAAATTTTGAAATGGTAAAGAACTTAAGATTAATATATGTAACTAGAACTAACATAATAATTTTTAAGCTCTATATTAGTTAAAGTAACATTTCAAAGTAATTTTATGGTGTCTTATAATGAAAACATTCCTGAAATGAAAAATAGATCTAAAAACTAGAGTTACAGTCAACTCTCATTACCTAGAAGCTCAATGGAAAAAACTTCAAATTATCGAATCTGTGCTAAAAACGCACATAAGCAGTTTAAAAACCACTTATAGAATTCGCAATAGATTCCTATGTAATGGAATATTTTCTGTTCCTACATTAAGTAAACCATTTTAAGAACTTTAATGGTCAACATCATGTAATTCTGTATGTCTCATTCATTTTACTTTTCCTATATCGTAATCTAGCTTTTTCAATACCATATTTTTGTTCTCCAAAATGGTTGACAGAGTACCGATAAGAATTCCGAATTCTTTGGTAATGTATTTCTTCTTTCCCCTACATTAAACTGCTGTGATCACTTCTGCTTATCACTTAATGGCAATGCATTTAACTTACACTCTGCTGCCATTGTAATTCAATTATCTGTACCAACGCTACTAGTTCTATACTAAAATTAAACTAGTACCTTTTGTGACGAATGGGAAGAATGCTTATCTTATCAACGGTTTGGGATGGTGGAAGCAGCGCATAGAAAATAAGAATCACTGTCCACCTACAAGCAGCGGGAACAGTGCGAAGCCAATGAGAATAGCTTTGTCTACCTGGCAAAAATATCAAGAACTTACCAATAACAAAACAAATTTTCAGGGAGAAAACAACTTATCGAAAAGAAATATTCTTTGTAGTGTTCTTCATAAAATTTCGAATTATCGATGGTGAGACGATGAAACAATAGTTCGAGGTAAAGATAGAAAGAACGCAATAAATGAATGCGGATTCTTTTGGAAATTTAAAACAACTTTGAGTTAACGAGAAATTCTATATGCATAGAGAAAACAACTTATCGAAAAGAAATATTCTTTCTAGTATTCTTCATAAAATTTCGAATTATCGATGGTGAAACGATGAAACAACAGTTCGAGTTAAAGAGATAGAGAGAATTCAATAAATGAATGCAGATTTTGTTGGAAATTTAAAACAACTTTGAGTTAACGAGAAATTCGATCTGCAGAGGTTCGAGTTAAGAAGAGTTCGAATATTGCGCATCATATATTTCGCGAAAACATTCATATGTCGCTGTATCATCATGTATTGCGCAATTTTCGTTACTCGCTCGGTTATTTTGACAAAATGAAATCTCGGAGTTAAATTTATAGTACCAGACATACCCTCATAATTGTAAAAAATAATATTATTAAGGTTAAAAATAACTTTTTTTTTTTCTGATAAATTTCATATTTGTGGAAACGACAAAATGAAGCAGTGGATGTTTATAAATAATATATTTGGTCTGAAACAGAAAGCAAAAGTTTTATCTGAAAGAAAAATCTCTCTTACTTGGTTAATGAAATGAATTCTGGTTTCACTGTCTGGAATGTAATACAAGCCAACAAATGAATAATTCTAATATGTACACCAATCAAGTTACTTTAAAACGTTCAAAAAATTCTGCTTGTTTCTTATGATGTTACTGACAATGAGAAAACTAATATAAAAAATAACTACGATTCTAACAAAACAGTGGGTCATGATGTAATATAACTGTCAAAATGCTAAAAAAACTGTAAATGCCATACTAACATTTTGACTCACCTAAAAAATGTTTCAATTCAGAATGGATTATCTTATGATTTGAAAAAAGCTTTAGGTTACCCTATTTATAAGTCAGGAGACAGAAACAGATAAACAACTAGATCAATTTCTGTGTTGACAAATTTTTCAAGTGATTGGAAACATTGTTAAAAAGTGAATTATTCATTTCTTTCAAAAACAAAATTTTTTCATGATTCCCAGATTGGTTTCAGAGAAAACAGAAATACTGAATAAGCTATATTAAACCTAAATGGAAAAAAGTGTTAAGTATTTTTCTTGATATTAAAAAGGCCTTTGACAGGGTTAATCATGAACTTATGTTCAATAAACTTTATATTAGTGGCATAAGAGGTATTTGACTAAAATGGTTTAAACGTTATTTCAAAAATAGAAAACAATTGTTTATATTCAGTCTCAGATTAGTGATTATACGACAATTAATGCAAGTATACTGCAAGACTCAATTTTAGGTCCTGTGATGTTCTTAATTTATTTTAACGATTTTTATAATCTTTACCTTAATGGATCACTTAACTGTCATGCAGACGATGAAGACATTTTTTATTTAGCCAACAGTATAACTGAATTAAAGTTCATGGTTGCGCAAAATTTAATGCAAATTAGTTACTGGTTTTATTTAAATAAATTATCTTTGAAGTTCAAAAAATTAAATTTATATTCTTTAATTTCATTAGGGATAATTCCTATTTTAGTTTAAAATATCCTAATACTACTTCTGGTAACTATCAATATTGTGATTGTTCATGTTTAAAAAGAATGACCAATTTCAAGTACCTAGTGAGATTATAAATCAGAATTTGAAATGGAAATCGCATGCAAATATTTTAACTTAAAAACTGAGGATTGTCTTATATAGATTATATATTTAAAGAAAATTATGCCTAGAAAGTTTTTGATTTTACTATATTATGCTTGGGTATATTCGATTATTCAATACGGTACGTGTAGCGGTCGATTATAATAAAATATTATTAACACAAATTATGGACACAAATGAAAACATTGGTTTTCTGTACATAAAAAATTTATAAATTAGTATTTAATGTAAAGGTTTTTTTCTTCCATTAACATGCTATATACTAATCACTTCTATTATATTAGATAAATATATTTTTATAATATTCTGTTATTTCTGCTTATTAATCACCAATTGATTTTGATTTTGCATTTAATTTTACCTTATAATTCCAGAAGAGTTGCATTAATGTTTGTTGTTCCTTTGCCATATAAAATTATTATGAAGCATCCTTTCCTTTATGTCGCACCAAAAGGTTTTAATTTATGTGATTGTAATTTAAGGATTAAAAACTTTTCTCATTATTCAAAAAAGGTCTAAAGGAATATATTTTTAATATTCATAATTTTGAAGATTGCATAAAATGCAAGCTAGCGTTTATCTGTTTCTTCCAGTTTTATGTAATGCCACAGTGTAGTCACAGCCACTAGAAAGTGTTCAGTAGTAGAGTATTTTGATTCGTAAACGGGTATATGGTCTGTCCCTTGGTTTCAGGATTGGAAACCTATTATTATTTCCTTTCTTTTGTGTTCTTATTTGATTTTATTTCTTTTTGTTTATTTGTTTTATATATTTTTGTATTAATGTATTATTGTATTGTATTAGACCGCTATGGCAAGCAACTGCTTGAGAATTAATTTATTTTTATTACTTACTAGCTGAACCGTACTGGCGCGACCCGGGTGTCACTTTTAATCTGTATATTCTTATTTTCACTGCACTCAAGGTAAAGTTTATAAGTAAATTTAGCACAGATTTTCAACAGGAAAAAATTTGCCTGGTGTTTGCTTGGATCGTTGTTGACGTCAGCGAGCTCTCTCATAGCACGTGTCTTAGTTTCTACCTCAACTACCGAGATTCTGATTACCATTACAACATATTTTGCTGCTCTATGGCTCCGGTGATAATTGACCGCACGGCTTCCCCCGTGTGCCCAGGTGATTTGTTTGAAAATCAGGTTCCCACTTGTCCCGTGGTTTCCTTTCTACACAAATTGTTACAGCTCGGGTCTCACTTTTAATCTGCATATTCTCTTGTTGCCTGCACTAAAGGTTTGTTTTGTGAGTATCCCCCCCCCGACATTTTAGCACAGTTTGGACACGAAGAATTTCCCGGTGTTGCAAAGGTCATTGCTGACTCGGCGCGCGCTCTCAGAGCCCGTGGCAAATGATCGAGATGTTTATTTCGTCAGATTTGGTCATTCTGTAATTACCGACGTACTTAATCGAAAGTTCCCAAATTTCGTAGGCGAGTTTGCCCTGAATGACCCCACGTTGGGTTAAAAAAAATCAGGTCACTAGCTGCAACGGAACGCCCCAATAATGCCTTTGGAAATGTGGAGAATCTGGCAACGGCATCAGATTTAAATGCTATTTTAACTCTTTACGTTCATAGTTAGGGAGCAATAAATGGCAACAATAAATTTGATAGCGTTCTTGGTTCCCCGTAGGAATAGCATGGTAAATATTTTTGATTCTAGAAAGCCCCACTTTTGGACTTTCGACTTGAAATTTGGCACTGCAATCCGGACCACAACCAAACCCATTCTCTGAAACGTTGAAGCGTGTACGTTGATTTCCCGATGAGTTATCGCTGCCAGAGACACACACAGACACCTTTTATTATATAGAGAAGTGAATTTAATCTTATAGAGCACAAGTTAAATATAAAACGTAAGCTCGCAACAATAATTTTAATAAAACTAACATGGTTCTTTTCCGGAATATTTTATTTAAAACAAAATAAAGTATTTTTCAGTTTTTATATGTGTAAAAAAATTTATAAAACGGTATATTGAATAATGACGAAAAAAGAAAGCGAAAAAATATTTATTAAAATAATAAATAGGATTTGTTTCAATGAAGGTCGTATTTAGTTCTCATACATGATGGACATATTCTTATAGTTGTAGTGTTGGGTGCACGCATTTTGTTTACTCGGTCATAGCATTGCTTCTGCATTTTGATCTCCTCTAAGGGCACAAGTGGCATTCCGTCTGTTTGGAATGTTTTCGATTGAACCAAAAGTAGATGGTCCTTGAAGAACGTTTTCAGTCGTCAAATTATTCAGAACGGTGTTGATTACGATTCGAAAGCATTCACGTAGCTGGGGATATTCTTCCTTTTTTAGAATGTCTCGTTTAATCAGAGATTCAACCAAATCTCACAAAGACAAATTTATCCGATTGGCTTTATCGTTATTCTAATAGGGATAAGTTTTAGACCATAAAACAAATTGATTTATGGGAATTAAGAATATGACCAGGGCCGCCGACAGGAGGGGGGGGCAAGGGGACTAGTGCATAGGGGCCCGTCAGCAATAAGGGCCCGTCAGATTAAGTGACTCTTTACTTTTTCTTAGAAAAATTATTCTTAATTAGGCTATATATCGATCCTATAAAATTCTATAAGAATATTATTTGTTATAATATGCTTTTAAAAAGAAACACTAGTTGGATTATGACATATTATCTCATTAATAGTAATTGAACGAACCATTTCTTAACATCATCTTTTGTCCGCGTTAACTTACAGCATTTGCTTGTATTTTCCCTGTTAACCACCCCACCCCTGCAGCAGTAGCAACAGTTGGACTCTCCCAAACCCAACCCCTGCGATCAGGTATCTTACATTGTTCATGTTTCGAGTTCCAGTAACATCGTCTGTGGTCTGTGTGTCAGTGTTACAAATTATAACAGTTTAAAAGTCTCTTGTTGGCACATTTGTTTCACCATTTCGTTGTCATTTGTTTAGTAAAATGATATATTCATTGGTGCTATAGTCTAACTGAACAATGGACAAGTATAAGCATAAGTCAAGAGCTGAGAAGCGAAAGGAGAGAAATAAAAAATTGGAAGTTATTAAGAAAGGGAGTAGAACTTTGTTTGAAGTCGGTGTAAAAGTGAATGTGGACAGTGAAGGTGCAAAAAATGCATGCCTGACTGCTCAACAGGCTTTTTTTCCTCTGAATGTTATCATTGTGTCCAGAATAATTGCTATTAATGATTTGTAAAGATAAAAAGTTTTCAAGGGGAGGTGGGGGGGAGCATAATATTACATAGGGGCCCATAAATTCTCTCGGCGGCTCTGAATATGACTGTTTTCATAATGTTTTAATATAAGCAAATCTTTATAAGAAAATCATGTAATAGTTCCATGGTTATGTTTAGAATGCTTAAATACTGATAGAAGTTCGCAAAACAAAACTTCATATGTGTTTATATATATACTAAAATTTCTTGTTCTTTGTTTTACTGCCATGGATGATTATCAGTGCTTTTAATAACGATAAAATATTTATGTGTATTAAAATATATATAATTATAAAAATATATATAAATATAAGCTGCACTAACAGCATCCAATATATTCATAAAAATGGCGAATGGCCAGCGATTGGTTTTGTGCTTTATATTGTACTCATTAATAAGTTGATTGAATGTGTCAACATCTGCTTTAATGTGTTAAAATATTTATTTATTTCGGAAATAATGTTACCATTTTCTTCGATAATTTGCAAAATTTTTCCAAATAATATACGAAATGTTTTATGCGATGAGTCCTTTCACGTCAAAGATGAAATTTCGATATACCACTACTGAAGAACTAAAAGTAGATGAATATTTTAGGCAGTAAAAAGCAGACATAAGAGGAATTTTCAGATTCGGAGTTGCATTCAAGTTCAAATAAAGGTCGGAGTGAAGATCTTGATATCAAGAGATGTCGAAGGCATAGATTGATTTCTACTACATATACAAGGGGCGTTCGAAACGTTCTTGACATGCTTCTGGAGAACAAAAAGCTTTGCACATACCTCAAGTAAAATTTTACTCCCCGCCAGCTCCAACACAAAATTGCAGACGTCTAGGCCAGTTCTGAAAGGCTGTTTGGGAATATCCGCAACTGTGAATGAACGCATTTTGCAAGGTCTTGTACTCTTAAAAAATGCTTCCCAGCAAGTTCCTTTGTAATTTTTGGAAACAGTCAAAAATCGCATGGTGCAAGTACGAGTGAATATGCAGGATGGGGTAGCTATTTGATTTTTTCCTGCTCCAGATAGGCCGTAATCTGCCGGGTTTTGTGAGCACCGGCGTTGTCGTGAAGAAAGCCCTTCATACCCGAGTTGTTGGACGCTGCTCTTTCATCTCCTTAACCATCTGAGCAAAAATATTTTGGTGTAGTATTGGCCATTTAGAGTCATTTATCCAGGTAACCATCTTGGGTAAAACAATGTTGGTGTAGTATTAGCCATTTACAGTCATTTTTCCAGGTAACCCCTTCTTGGGAATTGAAAAAAATTCTGAACATCATTTTCTTTGAGCAAAAGTCTTGTCAGAGGATTTGTGGACGCAGTTCATCTTCTGCAACCCAAACACAGTTATCGATCTCTCTGTGAGTTGTACTAAAACCATGTCTCATCACCTGTGACAATGTCTGGTTAACCGTTTGGACCCATTAGGTTCAACCATTGCCAGCATCTCCTTGCACAAGTCGACTCTAGCCTTTTCTGCTGTTCTGAGGAATTGGCATAGATCTTTTGGAACTTTAAATGTTGATGAATAATTATTTCCGCACTGCCAATCGATATACTGATATCTAAACTTATTTCCTGAAAGGTGAGGTGTGGGTTTTCTTAAATGAGCTCACAAACAGCAACTATGGTTCTCTGTTTCATGGCCTCCTTCTACCTTCCTGCACGAGGGAACAGTTCGAAGTTCTGCTGTCCTTCTCTGAATTTGCTCATCCATCCTATAACAGTGGCGTACGAACAGGTATGATCTCCATATATTTGTGATAAATCGGCAGGAATTTTTTTCTCATCATTCCCAAGCTGCATCCTAATGAAGATCTAAAATCTTTCACGTCTTCATTAAGCTCCATAGCAACACCGCACGATTTCGCAGATCGAAATTTACGCACTGCCAGCTAAGAGAAAAATGGTGATACGACCTTTGTTTTAAACACATAATGAGAAGTATAGACAAGCATCAAACAAGTCGCATCTCATTAACTTCGGAAGAACGAATGCAAATCTACAAACACGTGTGAAGAACTTTTGAATGCCCTCCGCAGAAGATATTATTTCTGTTTTGCTGTGACAACCACAGCAAACACGACAAACCCTGATTCCGCCTTTCGACACTATCAGTAAAGAATGCCGTGTACTATCTACTGTCAGGGGCAAGGCTATACCATATAGATACATCTCATCCCTGACGGTCCTATGGCGAGCAGTCCTACAGAAGGAAGCTCATCCATCGGTTAAAACCTAAATTTACTCTGTTCCCCGGTTAGCCATGAAAAAAGATATATAGATCAAAGTTCGCTCGGCTACCGGAGTGGAGACACTTAGTTGGACCCAGACTTTGGAAAGGGCCCTAGCCTACTAGAGGAACCACGTCTTTCAGCAGGGCCCTGTACTTGTTCCACTGAGCCCTGATTTGAGGTCTGAGCACTGTCTAACCGGGCCACTAAACCGGTCAGCAATGCCTTCGACCTCAGGGTGGTCTTATCTCAGGTGACACGAAGGTTCCAGATCACTAATTTCTAAAAACATCGTTGCCAGATATTTTTCTGAATTCTGTAATCAACCATAGTGTTCGGATATTTTTTGAGCGACTGTACAGATATATCAATGACAGTATAATTTTATCCTCTGTTGCAGATCAACTGTAACATAAAGAAACGAAGCCTCGACGATCGACATCAAATGGATCTGAATGGAACAGAGAATATCAAAAGCGAAGAAGTTGCAGGCAACAAAGTTATCATCAATGGAAGAGAAATGCTAATCACCGGGAATGTTGAAATGCTCGCTGTTGAGGACTGGACAAATGATCTGGAAGAAGATGATTACTAGTGATATTATTTCAAGAAAGGAACTATTTCAGTGAAATCTCCATCTATTTAACATGTAGACTGTTTTCATGTGTGCTATTTTTTTATTTAGAATTTTTCCCCAAAGAAAAGTATATTTGTGATTTGTTTGATGTTTTGTTTTGATTCAAGAATTTGTAATTAAATGTATTCTTCAAGACTTCGATTAAAAACTTTTTTCATAATATCAAATTATTTCACTATTAGCTGTAACTTCTGAATACAAAGAGCAATTTTATTTATTTTTTCTGCATGTAAGAACATACATAATCCTTAAAGGTCGTGAGAAAAGTGAAACCCTAAAATATTCTGTTCCCCAAATACCACAGTTCCGAGTTGCTTCATTTGACCAGGGTAAGCTAGAGGTCCTGTATAGTTAAAGGCTGGTCATCTCGGTGATAGACTGCCATTGGTTGATAGACTCACGTGGTTTATGGGCGCCATATTTTGTCGTACCGTGAGACGAAAGCCTGTGGATTAGTGTGTGTACCTGGATAAATCTTCTCAGTGTTATAGTTTTATACATTTCTACCGCTTTTTTTGCCTACAGAAGCATCCATATTTTATTAATGCCTCACTCCGCTGCATTTGGCGGAAAATTTTCACTCATAGAAATAAATGAATGAAGATTGTTTCAAGAAATTCCGTCAGAAGACAGCAATGGGTTGCAAAAGTAAAACGAGCTAACTGAAAACCAACAAAAAAATTCTTTTTAGTTCGTTTGCAAAAAGAGCTAATGTTTTCACTTTGTCGTTTGCCTATGCAATGTTGGTTCGTTTTTATGTTTGTCCGTCTGTCTGTCTTCCTATCTGTAGACTAGGGGTTCTCAACGTGGGGTACGCGGGAAAAAAAATTTCTGTAAATCGTGAGAGCTCAAAGGTCGCTCGATATAAGTTATCTATATATGTTTTATTTTATTACCATTGTTATACTATAACTATAGTTTTATCTATCTGTACAAGGGGTACGCCACACATTTCCACACATACCAGAGGGTACATGAAGCATAAAAGGTTGATTGTCAACAGCAGTGGGAGCCACTGCTGCAGACAATAGACAATCAACTTTTTTACTTTTAGAGATACACGAAAAATTCTTTTTTTGTTGGATAGGTATTGATTAACTATTACGATTAACAATTTTGAAAGCTTTCAATGGCTTTAAAAGCGTCCTCTAACGGTGAAAAAAATCGAAAATGCTAAAATTTTAAACGAATATCGTAAATGATCTATTTACACTGAAAATCTGAAATTTTGGTATTAGAGTGTTACGGTCAGAAGGTTTTTTTTTATTTTAAGTGATAAATGAAAAGTTTCTTTTTGTCTCGCAGATACTAACAAAATATTAATATTTAAATTTCTCGAATCACCCATGAGGGGAAATTTCCACCATGAAGGCAAAAGGCAGTAAATAAAAAGTCAAAATGCGGCCTCTGGCGACTGAAAAAGCTGAAAAATGCCAAAATATTTAAACGAAATTGCAAACGATCTCACATATTGCTGGAAATTTAAAATTTTGGAGATAGATTGCAATGATCAAGTTATTTGCCCTAATAGTAATGATTTGTCCCTTTATACCAAGTGATTTTGTTTTAAGAAATAAATGAAAACTATTCTTTGTGTTGCATAAGTACTAATTGTAGTATTTGTTGCCAGATGTTCAGCAACCACGTCAATCCCCGGTTCCGTCTCATGACAAAAAAAAAAAAGCCGTGACTATCTAGAGTCACGGCTTTTTTCTATCTAGAGTTTTTCTATCTTTTTTCTATCTAGAGTCACGGAAAGCCGTGACTATCTAGAGTCACGGCTTTTTTCTATCTAGAGTTTTCCTATCTTTTTTCTATCTAGAGTCACGGAAAGCCGTGACTATCTAGAGTCGGGGGCAAGAATACACCATATAGATGCATCTCAGCCCCAACTTCACATGGCAGCAGTCCTATAGAAGGAAAGCTAACCACCGGTAGAAACCTGAAATTTAATCTGTTCCCCGGTTAGCCATGAACAAGGATATGTAGATCCAAGTTCGCTCGGCACCCGGGGTGGAGACTGTTAGTGAGGTCAAGAATTTGAAAAGGGCTCGTGCCTACTAGGTGACCAAATCCGTTCAACCGTGCCCTTGAACTGCTCCACGGAGCACCTGATGTTGAGGTCTTGACACCGTCCAACCTGGCCACCAAACCGGTCAGCGATGTCTTCGACCTCGGTTGGTCTTGGCTCTGTCCAACCAGGGACCCAATCCGGTCAGCAAAGTCTTCGACTTGTTTCTGGGCCCGAAGTCCCACCACCACGACAAGGTGGTCCCCTATCGGGGGTGGGGGGAGAAGTACTAATAAAAGGTTTATAGTTTATTTTCCCAAATCATCCATTAGTTCGAATTTCCACTGTTACATATACATGCATATAAAATCCTCATGTAGCCATGGGCTACAGAGTTCCAACCAGACTGTGTAATTTTCCTCTCCAGACGTGTCTCTTTTGAGCTACAACTGCTGCATTTGTCCACTCTAGGCCAATTCTAGCAAGGTCCTGTTTGACATTGTGTGCCCATCGCATCCTAGGTCTCCCCCTTTTTCTGATACCCTTCGGTACACTGTTCATAATCCTCTTTGCCAATCTGCAGCTATGCATACGGACAACATGGCCAAACCAATGCAGTCTCTCTCTGCACAATATGCTGCTCAAAAGGAGGTTGATGACTCCTTCTTCTAACCTCAAAATTACTTACAAAATCAAACCACCTAATACCCAAGATACTGCGTAAGCATCTAGAATCAAAGGCATCAACTCTTGTGCTATCCTGCTAACAAGGGGTCCATGTTTCGCTACCATAACTAACCTTAGAAAGAACCAAACTATTATACTGCTTGTGATGTTGCTTCTTCGTTTGTTTGTCTATTGGGACCACTTCAGAATGTCCCCTCGGTTCGATCGCAATACGCGACGGGTGAAAGTGTCTTTCGGAACAAAATCAAAGATTTTACCACAATTGCAGGGACTCAATACTGAGGCTCCTCCCCAATAAATTGGTTCAACTTCAGCCTTTACTTTAAAATAACAAATATTTATTTAACCTTCCCAACATGCTTGATGGACGAGGACATATGCTCAATTACATAGATTACAACAACACCAGCTTACTATGCCTGTTCAGCTGTGTTCACAGAGCTCAATGCCGTTATTACCAGTCGGCATTTCCCAGCTTTACAATTTCACATCCGCACGCTTTCGAAACTCGACCGGCTCTGTCTTCTCGTCGTTGCCAAACCCTTTTTTCCTTTCGCTCTCTGCCCTGGCCATCTGGCAAGGCCGTTAGCCCTAAGGGACCCGGGTCACTTGTCAGCGGACGCTAGCCGTTCCCCGGACACTGCTACTGCAATTAACTTTCCAGATGCCGGGACAGAGGGCCTCCCACGTCGCAAATGCCTATTTTGGTGAAATCCAAAATAATATACAAATCATGAACAAAAAAAAATATCTGAAAAGGCCTCTAGCCTGACACTGCTTAATTTTAGTATTTAGGTGTATACGCCTATTTTTCCCATACTCTCCATGGATTCTTAAAAGTCCCAGCGGCAATCCCTATTATTCTATTTATCTCATGCCGTACATCACCAGTATCTGTTACATAACTCCCAAAATAATCAAACTTAGACACTTTTTCAATAGTACAGCCATTCAAAGCAACTGAAGCATCATCTGCCCAACCAATTTTCATCATTTCAGTTTTTCTCTGTTTATCACTAAACCTACTCTATTACCAGTCTCATCAACAACCTAATGAACAGATCTCATCAACATCATTAGCCAATAAGGCCAAATCATCTGCATCATCTAAACCAGAAATTTTGAAATCTCTAGACCATTTGAGGCCAAAATCTTTCCCTTGCAAGGAATTTCGCATTACATAATCAATAACTGAACTAAAGAGAAAAGGAGACAAAATGCACTCTTGTCTAACTCCATTAGCAATGCTAAACAAATCGCTGTAAGACGTACGAACTCTCACATACGACTCAGTGTTATTACAGAGAGCTATCATTACACTAACTTATCAGGTATTCCATGTGATATACCAATCAACCACAAATTATGTCGATCAACAGAGTCAAAAGCTTTTTTGAAATCTATAAAGCCAGCAACCACAGGTTTCTGAAGCTCTAAACATTTCTCAAGAATCTGCCTAAGTGAAAATATTGTTCAATACAGCCTATACCACTTCTGAATCCACACTGTTCATCATGCAGTTGTCCATCAACCATCAAATTCCTAATTCTATTAAGAATAATCATGCAAAGAACTTTACCTGAAGCAGAAAGTAAACTAATCCCCCTATAACTATCACAAGAACTGCGATCACCTTTTCTAAAAATTGGGACAATGACAGCTCTAGTAAAATCCTTAGGAACAACACTTTTATCAGAAAAAATTTTAAAAATTTCAGTCAGCCATGTGACAGCACAAATGATACCAGCTCTAAGTATTCCAGTGATTTCGTCCACCCCTGCGGATTTAAGCCTATTAATTTAGAGATAGCCAATGCGACTTTGGAATGTGATAAAAGGCCATCATTAAAGCCAGTAATGCATCTATCCTCATTACAAACAATGGGAGTAGAAATAATCACATTATTTAGAACATCTCTGAAATGCTCAGCCCACTTAGTCATCACAGCATCCTTACCTTCAACCACCTTGCCATATTTATCCCTCAATCCCTGTGTACCTGTCTGTTTCTTCTTACGTAAAACATTAACGATCTGGTACAACCCCCTGCTGTTGTGCTGTCTAACTGCTTCCTCTGCTTTGTCAATCAAGCTATTAAGCCAAAGATTCTTATCAGCTATTAACTGATCCTTTACACATTTTTTAAGCTCGTTGTAATGCCTTCTGTTAGGGCTAGTAGAGTGTTGATTCATATTAATCCTGCACTTCCTGCTTTCAGAAATAAGTTTCATAGCCTTATAAACTCAAATAATTTTGTTTCCTCTGTTCCCTTTTACCCAAAAGAGTACCGTTGGTTCAAGAAAAGCCTGCTTAAACTGATCCCATTCTTTCTCAACTTCAACAGTAAGTAAACCACGATTGTCATAATGACTAAGTAGGCTATCATGGTATACTTTGGCTATATCTGGATCTTTCAGACCTTTAGTGTTGAAGGTAATTTTCTTAACTTTAGCACAACTTTTCCTAAGAATCAGCTGCAAGACACTTTTGATCAGGTAATGGTCAGACCCAATTTCCGCTCCCCTCTAGGATCTGGTATTTCTAACTGAACTAGCCCATTTGCTGTTAATTAAATTATAATCTATCATATTCCTGTGCAACCCATCAGGTGAAACTCATGTATATTTATAAATGTCCTGATGTTTGTAGTATGTGTTAGTAATTCGCAAACCATTGAGTTTACTTACCTGTAGCAGACGTTGCCCATTGCCATTGCAGCTACCAATACCAAAAGGCCTATCACCCCCACCCAAAGGTCAGAGTCACTACCAACTTTGGCATTGAAGTCACCTAGCATATGAGAAATATCTCCTTTCTTCACAGAATTCAAAATATCCTGAAGCTGGCTCCTCCTCCTCCTCCTCCTCCTCCTCCTCCTCCTCCTCCTCCTCCTCCTCCCCCTCCTCCTCCTCCTCCTCCTCCTCCTCCTCATCATCATCATCATCATCATCATCATCATCATCATCATCACCTTTGAACCTCTTTAATGTTGGTACCAATTTTCTTGCATAAATAAATATGCACCCACTATGGCTAATGTATCGAGGAAATAAAAACTATTGAATGGCATCAGGTTTTGCTGTTTAAAAATGGTTTGTGTTAATTATTATTTATCCTCCAAACAATCATTTTTTCTAAAGAGTTTACAACAATGTTATAGATATGATCGATCGTTAAATGTTATCTATCTTCCAAATGTTGAATTTTTCTAAGGAGTTTACAACGAAGGCTATAGATATGAGATTGTAGCCCCATTAAAGATGACATGCCTCTTTTGGAATGAAACAATCTTTGGTCATTACTTAATGGCCTTTTCTGTATGCTGACTATCGATTAACTTACAGATAAGCATACATTTTTTATCAATCATCCTTTTTTACACTGATTACTAGTAATCTCATTTGATTCAAAAACATTTGCCAACCCCATTCTCACCTAGAGCAGAACAGGGATTTGCAAGGAAAATCTCAATGCAGGTAGAATTAAGACTTGAATCTCAGATTTCAAGGCTGACACACACTAGTGTCAGAGTCAACATCCACTGCAATTACTATAGCATTGCTATGTATATTATTTTTTAAGAATTACCGAATCATGAATTTTCAACTTAATAATCATTAAATTGTGGGACAAAAGATGTTTTAATACTCATATAAATTGCATTTTCTCTAATTATTATTTACATAACTAGACTATTTATATAATTATTGAACTTAGACTACTTATATAATTATTGTAATAATTAATTTATAATAATAATTTATATTAATAATTATTATAATGAAATTTTCAGATCATTCATAAGCGTACTTTAATTTTTTAATCGTATCGTTTATTTGAAAATTTAATGTGATTAAAAATATGAAAAAACTTAATCCAAATTTGCTATTGTTCACACTATATTAAAGATCAAATTCTAACTATCGATATAAAAATGTTGTTTATGATTGCAATCTTATTGCTTTCTATCATATTGTTCTCATGCTCCATAATATTTTTAGATGGCCAATGATCAAACGATGTTTGCATGAAAATGCAATTCAGTCAATATTTGATTATTCCCAGCATCTTCAAAGGAGGTCTCCTATGAAGAGCGAAAAGTCAGAATAGAGCAAAGACCATTAAGAAATGATCACAGACTGTCCCTTCTTAAAAACAGAAGGGTCCAGTTGTCCTTTCATGGTGAGATTGTAGCGCAATTGGCTTTGCCAATGTATTGTATATTGTACATTTGGAATATAAATTGTATTCAACACAAACCATATTAAAACAATCAAAAATAAAGCTGGAGAGAAGAGGAAACAAAATCAGTTCATTTGATTTGAAAAGATCATTCAAGACGAAAAACTTTGCCCAAAGGCTGCTTCACTTATCGAGTGTACTCATGTGATGATGTTTTGAAACAGCTGATAGAAAGTAATTGTGGTAAAGAGTATTTAGAAGCTATCAAAAAATTTGCAGTTTTATTCAAGTAAAGCATATGATTCCTTAGGCAGTTCTGTGAAGCTTCTTCACTCAAGTTCTGTAAGGAGATGGGGCTTCAAGCATTGATTGTAGTCCAGGCTTTACAGAACAATGTTTTGATAAGCTGAAAGAAGAAGTAAAGAAAAAATAGTGTTCCTTATATTTGTGTTTAATGCTTTATGAAATGGCCACTAGAATACAAGTTGATTGCAATGGTTAATTAGCTGTTGGTTAGTGTGATTTGGGGCATGGAGCCTTAGAAAATAACAACATAACATAACACGATCAGGCCGGTGGGAGATTTTCCATCGGTGTTTATAACGCAAGCCAAGAAGAACCAGGACGAGTAAGAAACATCTTTCACTACAAATGAGACGTTGGCAAACCAACGAGGGATGGACCAGCCGATATCTACAATTCGGTTGGCTGATTTAACATCGGGCAGAACGGTAACAAAGGCTTCCATTCCCCAACAAGCCAAAAGGAATAAAGTCGTATTTTGTCTTTATCTTATCTTAGCTCGATGGTAAGTAATCGAACTGAAATAAACAACTGATCTCCATATATTACTGGACGAGGTAACACAGGAAGTACAATGTATAGTATTTCTTATTTAGTAATTAAACCCGTGTATTAAACACTTTAATATTAACTATTACGTTTCAGTTATTGAAATTTTATAATTAGATTTCATATTGATATCTTTAAGATTTTCTACTGTTTCAAATAATTTATATGTTGCAAATCCCTTCTTTCAAATGTCTCAAAATCAAATACCTTCTCTTCAACATGCTTCATGTAACAGAGGGTTAAGAATTTCTGATGTCTCTAACATAAGTTCTGACAACTACACGTATAACTGTATTCCCAAAATTCAATTGTGCTTGTAGTATATTATTGCAAGTGTGAGACTAATACACTGATTATAAAGAGAGAGCGCTTGTCTATTGATCTAAGACCTGGGTTCGAGCCCTAGGTAAGGCATGAATGTTTGTGTTGTTCTTCTGCAGAGAGCCTGCCATCCTCATAGACCTTCTATGGCGTACAAACTGACAGGCTCCTATCAAACCTCTGTGACAAGAAGCTGTTGTTATTTTTTTAAAGAGAATCAGAATATATCCCATTGTTTCTTCATAATTTTTAGTCCTTCTCATAATAAGTCTTCATAATTTAATACCATAATAAGTCTTCATAATAAGTTCTCATAAGTCTTCATAATTTTGAGCTCTTCATAATTTGAACATATACCCTCAGTCTCCATCTCTCAGTCTCCCATCGGCGTGACCAACCCTCAGTCTCCCATCGGCGATCTTCATAATTTAATAACATAATAAGTCTTCATAATAAGTTCTCAAAAGTCTTCAAAAGATTCACTGTTGAGAATTTTGAGCAAAAGATTCATTGTAGCAAATTTTGAGTCAAAAGGTTCATTGTAGCGCAGTGTTTCTGATTTATTTCCTATTAACCTATTATTTTTAAAACATTACAACAAATCTTCAGTTAAGGTGAAGCAAGGTTTGTATCAATAAAAAGAGCATAATCCTTTTACTAAAGAAATAAATACTTATGTACTCTTCCTTTTGGTAAAGTTCTCCTTTTCTTCATATGTAGGGATCCAAGTTCGACTCACCTGGGATAGCATTGAGATATATATCTACAAATCCTGCCTACCAGTGGAGTACAGCGCTGGGTTTTGAAAGGCAGTTTTCCATTGGATGGGACACAAAGCAATAGTGCAATGTGCAGGAGCTTGTGCACTGATGATACCAGGACTCATTGACCTGTTTACAAAGTGCTCCAGTTAGGAAAGAAGGATGTTAGATTGCAGGAGAGCCATACTCTGTGCATGTTAAAGAACACATTGGATGACCTTCATGGGAGGCTGCCATCTGTCTCCTAACAGCTGCCTAGTGTATGGCCTAGCCATTTAGCCCATTGTGCACAATGGATTAAGTGATGCTCAAAGGTAATGCAATGCAGCCTTCATTATATCCTTTGGGATATTTATAATATGTAGGTGATATTAAATGTTTTTTTTTTTTGGTATTTATCAAAAGTACCGATATCTATACTGCAAACTACATAATTACTGTTAAATAAAAAATACACCACTCAAGTTGCTGCTTGCCACACAGGTCTGACAGGAGCCTGTCACTTTAATATTCTATAAGGAAGTTCTGTGAATTTTTTTATTATTGAAAGCCAATGCTGGACCATTATAAAAATTTTGAATATAAAATAAAAAAAAAAGGATAGCTGTGTAATATTGCTCCACAGTAATATATTACTTATCATAGTACCTGCCAAAAATATACAGGAATGTATGAGAAGTGCTTCAATATTGCGATTCTTCTACATAATATATTTATCATAATAATCTTAGAGCAACATGGTGAGATCTTCACCTAATGCACCTGACTAATATTACTTTAAAGAGATACCCTTCTGTCTGCCTTATGTAAAGGTAGGTTGATTTGTATACAAATACATCTAAAATTTTATTTATTTTGTCGTTTTCTGCTGAGGTCCTGCCATCCTCTCAGACCTTCTACTTTGGCATATAAACTGACAGGCTCCTGTCAGACCTCTGTGGCAAGCAGCTGCTTGAGGGGGTATTTATTTTATATATATATATATGACTACAACAGATCCAAGATCCAATTATAGTCGTTGTGTTTATATCATTTCTACTTATATAGAGATTACAGTGAGCAAATAATAAATTGAATTTGCTGTGATTGTTTCAAAAGTTTGTTGAGCCATAATAAGGTTTGCAATGAATATGAAGAGTGGAAAAATTGTGTTTTTTTACAATGTAAACTTAATTCTAAAATGTTATTTTTTTTATTCTAAAGTACGAAACTCAAACATAATTTTGATTTTCCCATAACATTTTCTTGATGTAATATTTCAAATAGTAGAGTTTTATTTTAAAAATAGGCCAAGTTGGCACAAAATTATGAGTGGTGATACATGATCCCATCTTGTGATACAAATAATGAGTAAATCACATTGTGATACTAGGGATAAATATTTGCAGAGTTAAGTAGACTTTTCATCAAGTTAAAAATTATATGTTTATGCAAGGCCAGTCAAGCAACAGCGACCCAGATCTCAAACTTGCTTTTTTTATGTGGGGGGGGGGGGGGGGTCAGTACAAAAATAGAGAAATATATGAATTTTCTAAGTAATTTAAAGTTATATTTTCATCATTTTTCTGATTAAATATTTGGTAAAAGTCAAGAAATAATCGGATTTTCTCAAATTTTGTGGTTCTCGATGGCTTGTATTTGTTATCTTCTTCCTGTATTATAGGACGTGTAGAAATATTTCCCCTGATTAATGTTCCCTTGTAGAATATTGTTCCATGTAAACCCATATGGGTAACGAACCGAACAGGTATCTCTTGGGTGACATGGAAACTCTGTGAATAGTTTAAATGATAAATATTTATATAAATGAAAATGTTTAGAGCTGTTTTATGGGGGAGGGGGTGTAATTTTTGGCTCCAAAGTATGTGTTTAGTTTCAATTTCATGTGTCTTTTTCTTATCGTCATCTGCTACCAGCATTGCCTGGAGGAAAGTTTTGAGCTACGCAGTTTGAAATTTACAATTAGGAATATTTTCCCCAATATTGTGATTATATTTCCCATGTCAAATATCGAAACTATTTCCAGTTTTTTTTCTCATTTATCAGTTTAAATTTTGGTAAAACAGTTATTTTCAGTATTATATTCCCGTATAAAGAAGAAACTCTGGGTTTAGGGTAGTTTGCCGGGAAAAAAAAGGTTATTGTAACAACAGTTATATCTTAGTATAAGTGTAAAAATATTTTGCTACCACAAAATATGCATTTGTTTTTCCGTATAGAGACCAAAAACACATTTTTTTTTTAAGTTTTTGGCTATTCCATTTCAACTAGTATTCTCAATGTAATTTTGTTCAATATTCTATTGAGGCTAACTGTTGCATCTGAAAGGATCTGAATGAAGAATCATAAAATTTGCTTACCATTTGTACAATCGTCCAAAAAAATTTCCGAGCACTATGGTTGAGTACAGAATTCAGAAAAAATATCTGGCAACGATTTTTTTAGAAAATAGTGATCTGGCAGCAGACACGAAGGCTGCCAGAACACTATTTTCTAAAAAAATCGTTCAGATATTTTTCTGAATTCTGTACTCAACCATAGTGTTGATATTTTTTTCAGCGACTGTACCCTACTTAATATGTAAGTGAAAAAAGCAAAACCTGATTAATTCTTTCAATTAAGCGTGACTACCGAATACATCCTGTTATACCTTTTCATTAGAAACCAATGTTTTAAAAATTGCACATAATAACAGCAAGATCTATTACACTATAGATGGAGCAATACTTTTAATCTAGTGGTTTACAAGAGCGATTTTCCCTGCCTTCAGTAAAGCTGCAGAAATGTACTCCAAATAAATGCAATATACAAATGTTTCTCTGTAAAGTTGCACAGATCGTTATTTTTAATGAAAAACATTTCCAACGACAGCAAGAAATAAACATTTTAGATTTCATTTAAATGGACAGAGAGCCAAGGCATATCAATGATCCAGGAAGTCAATTCAGATGTACTAAAAATGTACTGCAAGTGCATGGGAGGCAATGATTGTTGGGGGAACGAAAGTAAATAGCCACAGTAGAAAAGTGATTTTGCACTGATTTAATTCTTATAGTCCGTGGCCAAGTGGTTAGCGTACTTGGCTACTGATCTAAGGGATCTGGGTTCGAGCCCTGAGTACGACATGGATGTTCGTACTGTTTTTCTGCTGAGGTCCTGTCATTCCCACAGACCTACTATGGCATATAAACTGACAGGTTCCTGTCAGACTTCTGTGAAAAGCAGCTGCTTGAGGGGGTATTTTTTATTTATAGTAGGTATCGGACAAGAGTAGATTATTCTGTTGCTAAATAGATTCCATAAAAGAAACAATTGAGGAAAACAAAAATTATTCATGGAAGTAAGATTTATTATAAAATTAATGAGTATTACTCAAACCAGAAAATTAACATGGAATGTCTAAAAGTATGAGAAGCACGGAGTGTCAGAATATTAGTATTGTAGTTGTGCAAAGATTGGGTTGCTTTACCTATGTGTGGCACTTTTTATGCTCACTATGGATAAATTGCTGGGTGACAAGGACTCCAAATCTCAGAGAAGGTTGGGGGAAGGGATTCAGCTGCTAGCAGACAGAAGCTTCCATGAAGGGAGTATATTCTCTTTGATATTGATTATAGAGAAGAGATCTCTATGATCTCTTCTCTATATCCTTCTTTAATACGCATAGGTTATGGCTTAATCTACCATCGGATGGAGCACAGTGAGCCCTTTCTCAGCAAAGGTAGGTGCGAGTTCAGCAGAAATTAATCTCAACACTGTTGGGTTAAGGGAGAAATGGAGCAATGGTGAAGGTTTGAACCTGATTACTGCAGATTACGAACCTGGCACAATACCGAGTTAGCTGCCAATTGGACAAAGGTGAATGGCGCGTAATATCGAGATAACAAGCTGAGAGCACTGTAAAATATTTAGCATTTGGATCAGGATTAGAATGAAAAATAGAGCTGAGAATTAAAGTTAAAACAATAAAATACGATTTTGTTTTTCCTGTGATGAGTTTTTATAAAATCAGGCGAATTCTTGAAAGTTCAATGCAGATTCTGAACAAAAACTGAAATCCTTTTTTTCCTTTAACTGACTGCATATTTATCAGCTGCCCACTTTCCATCAGTTGGTCACTTTTAATGTTGAAGCACGTGTGGCAGGGAATATAAAAATTAATGGAGCTACTGCTTACTAAAATTAAAAAGCTAATTTCATTTTTAGCAAGCAATAGCTCCATTATTTTTATGTCGTTGGGTTGTTTTACCTCTGAGCGGCACTTTTTTTGCACGTGGCCGAGTGGTTAGCACGCTTGGCTGCTGATCTAAGGGACCTGGGTTCGAGCCCCGGATTAGGCATGGATGTGTGTGTCGTTTTTCTGCTGAGGTCCTGCCATCCTCTCAGATCTTCTAATGTGGCATATAAACTGACAGGCTCCTGTCAGACCTCTGTGGCAAGCAGCTGCTTGAGGGGGTATTTATTTTATTTTATTATGGGCTAAATGGCCAGGTCACATGGACCCCGAAGGCTCAGAGAAGGTTGGGGGAGGGGACCCATTGGAATAGCTGTTGGCAGACAGATGGTAGCCCCCCGTCAAGGCCATTCAACGTGTTCTTTAACGTGCACAGGGTATGTCTCTCCCACACACGGGGCCACGGCTTAACGTCCCTTCCGACGGACTGCGGCCTTTCCAAGCCCATCGATGTCCCCTACTGATCGTGGGCAGGCCGGGGAATTTTGCGGAGATAAAGCTCAACGCTGACCCAGCTGGGACTCGAACCTGGGAACTACAGATTACGAGCCTGGTGCGCTACCGACTGAGCCACCCCCGCCCCATTTTTATGTCGTTAAGTAATAACTAATCAACTAGCACTCTTTGCACAACCTACATATTCTACAAAAACGTGAAATATCTTTGGGAGCTATCTGTGTATTGTAGGCAATATGCCAAAACTTAGATGGCTTCTACTTTAATCAGGTACTGAATGCAATCTATGGTTTCTTTTACATCAGAAAAAGATTTCCATTCAACTGTTTCATTAAAGCAGCAACTTATAAAACAAAATTGAAGAAATATGTATTTCATTTTCATTAGTAAAACCCTGGTCACCGTTCCCTTCCACTGCAGCAAAATGTCACATTTTCTTTATGAATTTCTGAAAATTTCGCCAGATACATGCAGAATGCTCTAAATCTTTTCTCAACTGACGAAGCACTCAATAATGGTTGAAAGCTATTCAGATATTGTTATTTATATATGAATTACGTTACAATACACTGGAACTTTAAAATGAAACGCTATTCTCGACTGTTTTATGGAATAGACCTAAAGTAATTAGTTATGAGAATGGTCAAAATTTCGATGACTAGTTTTTTATTTCCAAATTAAAAGAAGACAAATTTTACATCAGATTATAGAGAAGTAAACAAAGTGACATTGAAAAAGAAGTAAATAAGAATATACTGCCAGCCATGCAATGAGTTGATGGATTCGCTTTGGTGGCAACGTCACTTCCGCTAACGACAACATTTTGCGTCGCATGTTCCTATAATGTAGCAGACTAATCGGAGGGACTTTCTGTTAAACGATTAAATGTATAAAATAATAATAAATACCCCCTCAAGCAGCTACTTTCCACAGACGTCTGACAGGAGCCTGTCAGTTTATATGCCATAGTGAAGTTCTGAGAGAATGGCAGGACCTCAGCAGAAAAACCACAAGAACATCAATGCCTTACCTAGGGCTCGAATCCAGGTCCGTTAGATCAGTAGCAAAGCGCGCTAACCACTCGGCCATGATTATTTTATCGATATAGATCAAATTACTGATAGGGGAAGTGGAATATAATTACTAAGATCTGTGAGGATGGCGGGCCCTCAGCAGAAAAACAACACAAACACCCATGCCTTATCCGGAGCTCGAACCCAGATCCTTTTGATCAGTAACAAAGCACATAACCTTCAGCCACGGGACGACTAATAACAATTGACAAAATTAAAATATTAATGCCATTTGGAATGAAAAATATTTACTAATAGAAATTTAAAGTTCGTGGGTAACATTATTATTTAAATTTTTTTCAGTCCAAATTTTATAAGAAAAAAACCTATAACAATGTACAGTGAGAGATACCAGTTCATTAGGTGCACCACCCCTCGTCACATAAATAGTTTGTTGCTAAAATTTTTGTTGCTAAACAATTGTTTTAATTCTTTGCATTATAGGATATTACAATTTCTGCAATTTAAAAAAAAAAACTTATTTTAAACTATCACATCTAACGCTTAAAATTTTCTGTTAATAAATAGCAAATGATATAAACGTTTAAAACAATAATACTATATATGTTTACCCTAATGTTCTTATTTTCGTGAAATTATATTTTAAAATTAGATTTCCAGTGTAAAGTACACAAGGAAATCATATTTTACATTGATATTAAATAAAACTTAGTTCCGTTGAAAAACGTAAAAAAAATCCTTTATTTGAACTTAATTATTTTTAATTCTGGTTTATTTATTATTTTTGATTTTTTAAAGGTATTCTCTCCCCCTTAATGAATCGTGTTTAGCGTTCGTAATGCTACTCCTATCTGTACCCTAACAGCCAATCCGTCCACCATTCTTCTTTGAGACCTTGGGGTCCTTGTGACCTAGCCATTTAGCCCACTGTGCGCTAGAAAACAAATGACTCTCAGAAGTAAATCCAACCAACCCAATGCCCAGTTTTAATTTGCAGTGGCTATTTATTTGCTTTAAAATTTAGTCGTAAAAACAACTTTAGACGTGACGGAAGGAAGAAACGAAAATGGCGCCTTTTGTTGCGTCTGACGTCACGAAATCTCAGAAAACGTAACAAATGAAGACTGTCATTGTTTAAATGAAAGATTAGGTTTAATAAAAGATTTCATTCTAAAGGAATGTTTATAGGCGAAATGCGTTTGTTCTAGTAGGTTGATATTGTGTGTAAAAAGAAATATATCTGCTTTTTGTTGATCTGAAAGTAAACGAAGACGTAAATTAGTAGTGTTTAGACGGAATATATCATTAATGGATGGTGAAGAAATGATGGGGAAGGAAGTGTCCTCCCAAGAGGCAGAGGGATGTCCTAATGTAATCGATACCGAAAACTATGAAATACTGATTGGTATTTCTGATGGAGGAAAGAACAGTAATTGGATTAATATGGTTTGTTCCGTGATAGAAAAGAAATCGAGGGAATGATTGAACTAACCCTGGAAGATGAGAAGAAATCAATGACAGGAAGCATGGGGCCACTCGATACAGAAGAGATAAACTTTACCTTTCCTGAAGTCAGTCAGACAGAGACGACACCTTTTGACCCTGATGCGTTTTACTAAAAAGGAAGAATCTACGAAATAAGAGAACTCCGTCAAAGCAAACCAGGGAAGTTACGTCGTTTCTGGAAAGCCTTTCGTCGTTTCTTCTGTTCCTCGTGCTGCAAAGGAAGGTGAAGGATGCCACGCTAGTTATTTGAATGTCCTCCTCGTCCCTCACCCGTCTTCAACGAATTCCTTCTAGGTCTCTACTTGAAAGTAAACGGCAATTTTCAGGGCCCCTAAATTTGATAAAGGATTGCCAATATCGTACTCTGTGTGTTGTTCTGTCCTTCTTTAATACTCTTTCAGCGCTGCAACTAAATTTAGCTTAGCCTTACCTCTGTCAGTTAATCTGCATGGCATAGTAACGCAATAAAATTATCTTTCTTTAGGATAACACTGAGGAGAGGAATTGTAACTAAGTACCCTTTAAGTAACACGTTTTAAACTCTAAAATTGGAAACTGATTCATTCCTCAGACGAACTCATGTTTTATGCTATAAGATAAAATGATACCAATATTAAAAAATTAATTTACCATGGAATAAATCGTAAATTGCAAAAGTTACAGAAATATATATATCTTAAAAGATATTACTATTAATTAAATTGCAGAGTAACATTGCTTTAGGTTAACTGGCAGCTATTTCTTTCATACTTAAAACAAACCATCATTAAATAATCAGAAAAAAGCAAAATGTTATGGAATTAAAATGTTTCGTAAAATATGAAATTTTGCTTGATCCTTGTGAATAAAGTTATCTTTTTCTCTGCAGATCTACTGCGTCAAAGCAGAAAATAAATTCAAAATTCATTTCTTAATATGCTAATTGTTTCAATAGAAAGAATTCCTGAAATGCTTTTTCAAGTATTTTGCTTAGACAAGAAGGAAACTTTTCAGATGTAATCTTCAGTTGAGCAGTGTGACTGACAACTAGGAAGACTGAGCATGCGCGTTGACATCAGTGGCCTGTCATTCAACTTATGTAGATAAGACTTTCTACATAGGATGTGTTTACAAAAACTGTGGAAGAGTCAACTGTGCATGCTCATAATATTTCCATAGTATTGAGGGAGCTGTTCCAGTGGGTCTCCTCCCCCAACTTTCTCTGAGCCTTCGGGGTCCTTCTGACCTGGCCATTTAGCCAATGGTGTGCGATAAAGTGCAGTTCAGAGATAAAACAGCCCAACCCAAAAGTCTTGATGGGGTGAGAGGCACCAGACCCATAATCTAAACTTTCCTGATTCGAGCATCATCTTTTCAAACATTGATATTTATCTTCTCGAAACCCTCATCTTCCCATTGTTAAAAAGGGACAGCGATGGAAAATTTGAACGTTCATTAGATGGGATGTTGAGCAGTGGTCCCGTACGTACAAGAATCACACACTGTACACGTTAAAGAATACTCTGGATGGTCTGCACCAGAGGCTATCGTCTGCCTGAAGGGTCAACACCTCTTACAACAACGTAAACAAATTATTTTGTCGAACCAGTTTTTCACAACAATTATGGTAAAGCCCGGATATCTTATCAAATGCCCAAAGATTTTAATTCTCTACCGAGAGATCTATTATGCCTGAGCACTTATTCACACATTAAAACTAAAATTTCGAAATGGTTATTAGCATTTGAAATGCAATGTTTAAAAAGTCGCATCTGGTATTGTTTTAAGCAACTGCAATACATAAATAAATGGCCGTCACGTGGCGAGCGGTTAGCGCGCATGGCTACTGCTCTAATGAGACCTGGGTTCGAGCCCCGGTAAGGCATTCACGTTTGTGTTGTTTTTCTGCTGAGATCCCTCCATCCTGACAGACTTACTGTGGCGTATAAACTGCAGGCTCCTGTCAGACCTCTGTGGCAAGTAGCTACTTGAGGGGATATTTATTTTTATTTTTTTTTAATATTAGTGTGAAATGATGACTTCTACAATAGGTGATATTTTTGTGCAAAGCGTGTTATGATTCGTAATTTTATAGGTTTATTTTATAAATTTTTTAAATTTTTTCATGTTTGTGTTTTAATTCGTGTTTTTCTTTTTGTTGTTGTTGTTGTTTTACTTTCTGCTTTTAATTAATGGTTTTTTTCATATACATGTCTTATTATTTAATTAATGCGTCTGATGCTTGGTTTAACAGGTAGAGTGCTCTGGCATATATCTAGAGAATTACGGGTTCGATTCCCGCCTCCTCAGCGATAATTTTTTTCAGAAGTTTCTAATAATTGTTGAAGTCTATTTCTACAGGTAATCTGTGTATTTACTATGGATGAATTTTTAATAATAAACGCTTAAGCGTGATTGACCTCCTCCTCCTCGTCCTCCTCCTCAAGCAGCCATGGGCTACGGAGGTCCAACCAGACCGTGAAATTTAGTTCTCCAAGCAAGTCTATCCTGAGCTACATCTACTGCATCAGGCCACTGCACACCAATTCTAACAAGGTCCTGTTTGACATTGTCTGCCCACCGCATCCTAGGTCTCCCCATCTTTCTGAGGCCTTTAGGCACATTGTTCATTCGCCAATCTATAATTATTCATACGGGCAACATGGCCAAACCAACAGAGTCTCTCTCTGCACAATATGCTGCTTAAAGAAGGTTGCAAACTCCTTTGCCTAACTTCATCATTAGTTGCAAAGTTGAACCACCTAATGCCCAAGATACTGCGTAAGCATCTGGAATCAAAAGCATCTAGTTTCCTGTCATCTTGTTTACAAAGCGTCCACGTTTCACTACCATAACTAAATCTAGAAAGGATCAAACTATTATAGAGTCTAATTTTAGTCGTATACATCAATTTTTTCACACTTTCCATAGATTCTTAAAAGTTCCGGTAGCAATCCCTATTCGTCTGTTAATCTCATGCCGCACATCACCAATATATGTTGCATAGCTCCCAAGATAATTAAACTGAGATATCTGCTTAAGATTGCAACCATTCAGATTAACTGAATCACAGCCTGCCTAACCAATTTTCATCACTTCAGCTTTCTCTCTGTTTATAACCAAACCTACTCTACTACAGCCTCATCAACAGCCGAATGAAAGCGTTCATCTCATCAACATCATATGACAACAAGCCCAAATCGTCTGGATAATCTAAATCAGAAATTTTGAAATCTCTAGACCACTTAAGGCCAAAATCTTTCCCTTGCAAGGAATTTCACATAACATAATCAATAACCAAACTAAGGAGAAAGGGGGACAAAATGCACCCTTGTCGAACACCAGAAGCAATCCTAAACAAATTGCTAAAAGCCTTACCAACTCTCACACACGACTCAGTGTTATAATAGAGAGCTTTCATTATGTTAACTAACTTATCTGGTATGCCATACGATCTTACAATCAACCACAAATTATGACGATCAACAGAGTCGAAAACCTTTTTGAAATCAACAAAGCTAACAGGTTTCTGACACTCTAAACATTTCTCAAGAATCTGCCTGAGTGAAAATATCTGATCCACATATCCCCTACCACTTCTGAATCCACATTGCTCATCACGCAATTGACTGTCAACCAGATTCTTAATTCTATTAAGCACAATCATGGAAAGAACTTTACCTGGAACAGGGAGTAGGCTGATACCCCTATAGTTATCACAAGAACTGCGATCACCTTTTTTGAAAATAGGGATAACAATAGCTCTGGTAAAATCCTTAGGAACCATGCCTTTATCAGAAAAGATATTCAGAATTTCAGTCATCCAAGTGGTAACCGAAACATTCCCAGCTCTAAGCATTTCTGTAGTAATTTCATCTACCCCTGGGGATTTATGAAGTTTAAGTTTAGAAACGCCAAAATAACTTCAGATTGTGTTATAGGGCCAATATTAAAGCCGCCAATGCATCTATCATCATTGCAAACAATGGGAATAGAACTAACCGCATTGTTCAGAATATCACTGAAATGCTCAGCCCACCTAGCCATGACAGAATCCTCACCTTTTATAACCTTACCTTGTTTATCCTTCAATCCCTGTATACCTGTCCGTTTTCTACCACACAAAACATTAACTATCTGGTACAGCTCTCTGCTGTTGTGCAGTCTAACTGCTTCCTCGGCTTTGTTAGCCAAACCATCAAGACAAAGATTCTTATCAGCAGCTAACTGATCTTTTACACGTTTATTAAGTTCTCTGTAATGGTTTCTATTAGGAGTAGTAGCTAGGAGTTAGTTGGTTTCTATTAGGAGTATTAGGAGTAGTAGCTCTATTAGGAGTAGTAGCTGTTAGTATTGATTAAGGACATTCCTGCAGTTCTTTCTTTCCGAAATAAGCTCAAGTGCCTTATCACTCAGATAATTATGTCTCTTCTGTTCCTTTTTTCTTAAAAGAGTACTGTTAGTGTCCAAAAAAGCCTGTTTAAAATGATCCCATTCTTCCTCAACTTCAGTAGTAAGCATACCATGACTGTCATAATGACTAATTAACCTATCATGGTAAGCTTTGGCTATAACTGGGTCTTTCAGAGCTTCAGTATAAAAAGCAAGATTTTTAACCGTAGCACAATACTTTTTAAGTTGCAAGACACTTTTAACAAGGTAATGGTCAGACCAATTTCCGCTCCCCTATATGACCTGGTATTCCTAACAGAACTAGTCCATTTGGTGTTAATTAATATATATTCAATAATATTCTTATGCAGTCTATCAGGGGATACCCATGTATACTTATCTACATGGTTTCCTTAAATAAAGGAAAACTCAGAAAAATTATGATACACAAAAAACTATATGAATGATTTTAATGAAATTTGATGGAAACATGAAATAGAATGCTAGTTTCAGAATGGCATAAAATATTTTAATTCAGAATGGCTTTAAATATTTTAATTCAGAATAGCATAATACATTTTTCGTCAAAAAAATAACACTTATAGGAACTTGTCCAAAAATGAGGTATCAGAATGCAATGGGCAAAGTTCTTTAATAAGGAGTGTGGTCACCCCTTACAGCAATGCAGGCACCACAGCGATGTTCCATGCTGTTTATGATGTTGTGAATCAGCTCAGTAGAGAGTAACGACCATTGTTCCTTTAAATCAGTAATAAGTTCTCCCTTTGTTTCAAGTGGTGGGTTGAGGGCAGCAACACGTCTCCCTAGAGCATCTCACACATGCTCAATCGGATTTCGTTCGGGAGATCGAGCTGGCCATTCCATGCGCATAGTGGTCTCCTTTTGAAGGTATTGTTCCACTAGTCGAGTTCTGTGTGGACGAGCATTATCGCCTTGTAAGATGAATGTTTCACCTATTGCACCAGTGTAAGGACGTATATAAGGGTCCAGGATGTCATCTCTGTGTCACCTAAGGAAATCTTCCTAAGTAATCCCCTAAGGAGGTCTGTGTGTCCACCTAAGGAAATGCCATCCCAAACACACACACTATATCCTCCGTAACTGTCTCTTTGACGGATGTTACTGGGATGATAGTCGTTCTCTCCATATCAATGTCCAGAATCACTCTGCAAGCAATATCTGGTTCCACCTGTGAAGAGTACGGACCTCCATTGCTCTTCTGTCCAGTTAACATGCGTGTGTGCCCAATTCAATCGCTCTCTCCTGTGACATGACGTGAGGGGTATACGAATTGCTGGACTTCTAACGTACAGACCTCCCTCATGAAGCCTTTTACGCAAAAGTAGAAGTTGATACAACCCTCCCAGTGGCTGTTGCAAAAGAGGATTGTAGCTGAGAGGGAGTAGATGTCCTGCTCCTTCATGCTGTTAATCGCAGAAATCCGTCTTGTACAGCGGTTGTAACTTTAGCTCTTCCTCGATAAACCTCCGAGTGGATCGCAATTATAGATTGGCTACGGATACAAGAGCTCTTTGTGAGAATCAATAAATGAATATTCTCTTATGGTTCGAAATTTTTGATTCCAAAATGTTGTAAATCAGTAAAATTTACAATAAATATATACACACATATCCTTGGGCTTTTCTTTTTAGCGAGCTGTTGTTAAAATTTACACCACTGCTCGTAAGTGTTTTATTTATTTATTTTGTTTTCATTCCAACAGTAGGCCAATTTTTTTTGCCGGAAGGCGAACCCTTCATGCCTTCAGGACCCCAACGTTCAAATTACAAACTGGTAAAAATATCTAGATTACTAAATAATCCATTAGTAGAGTTAAAAGTGTCTTATCTGGACGGCAAAATCCTTCATACGCCTTTAAATGGCCCCCTCCAGGCTTCAGACTTATGATCGCTCAGACCGCTTCAGACTTATCGTGAAGGGAGAGGAGGCATCAAGGCGAACTCTGGACTTGAAAATATTCTCTCCATAGAAGACTCCAGGTTCAAATCGTTTCTTTGACAACAGTCTATGGGATTTATTCGAGGATTTGTAGTGACTTATTTTTCAAGAGCGAAATCGCCACAGGCAGTTTCAATCTGGGAAAGCTTTTTCCCAATTCACGGAAAGGGTTTTGTTTCCAAACTGGATATTAATTATTTATAATATTAAGGAAGATATCAGTTTCCTAAATTGTCGTAGAACTTCCCGATTTTTGGAGGATTGCGACGTTTAAGATGACGACTGAGAAGGGATGCACTGAACCAAAGGTTTAGTTGCATTTGGCAAATTTGTGAGAATTGCGACATCCAAGATAGTGACTGAGAGGGAATGCCCTGATACAAGAGTGTTGCCACCAAAAGTTTCTGAGAGAGGATGTCCTGAACGTTGCCACCGAAAGTTTGGTTTTAAATTCACAGAATATAATATCATACGGAAATCGACGAATAGTCCCATCAACATACACTGACACTTCGTCCCACTGATCGACCATAGAATGTACGAGTTGCATTACCAACTCCTTGAAAGACATTTCACCCTTCCACTGGTCAACACAGGAAGAAAAGTGTTTTTCAGACAATCAGGGAACATGACGTTACAGATAAGAACAGGATAATATGATTTATTAAGAAAAGTTTATTTATTAAAAGCTGATTTATTAGCAATCCAATCCCCACCTGTTAGGTGTGTTTAAGGCCAAGAATCAGTAACCTTCGACTATCGTGCACAACACGCAGAAACTGCACGTTCAATTCATAACATAATACATGAAAATTTAGAAATCGCACACAGCTAACAAATGGATAAAACAATTAATCACACATTGTGAAAGACGTTGCTGATATGTGTCCTAAGCACAGGGATTTGCGCTGTTAGATTCGAGGTCAGTTCTATCCTTTATCCACATTCCAGTCGTGTTACACCTCGTTCGCCACATAGGGTATGATGCAGAGAGAGAGAAAAATACGATCATACGAATTTGTCTATTCTTCGTTAGAGGAAATGATTTCTTCTTAGAATAAAATTATACGGTATGCGCATTGGCGTTTTATTTTTAATACAATAAACTCATATTTTGAAATATATACGAAAAACAGCGAAATCGGTTACAGTCATCCCAATGAAAGCACGACTTAGACGTATAATCTCAAGTGACTTGAACAATTTCGGCATATCAGTACTTGAAGTTCGTTAATAACTTTCTATAAGTGTTATTTCTTGATACTAGTTTTAAAATAAAAATCCCATATATTCATTCAGCTAAACCTTGAGAAGCAAAGTTAATTGCAGATATTATTCCAGCCGAGTAGAAGCTGAATGGGTCATATAAGAATCCCCCCCACTGCAATAATCATCCATATATATATTTTTGATATTACTAAATTAATATTTTGTACTTTTGTTGATCACTACACCATAATGCGCATTTTAAAACGAACTTTCGAAATATTATGTCCACTCCCTCCCCCCCGTGCTGTTCATAATAAAAAAGTTTTGTCCAATTTCCTGTCGTAACTTTGGTCCCAGTGAGTCAGAGTAATCCGATTTCTACCGAGTTATGTATTTTATAAAAATAAACTTTTATTCTCGATGTACCTTTTTCAGAGAGTCAATGTTAAACTACAAAGCTAAGTCAATTAATCCATTGACATTTAAATAATCTCACCGCAAAAACCAATGTTTTTTGAGTCCCATGTGTACGGGTCGTTTCCTGTGGTACTTTACTACTGAATTAATAGCAACTCTGTGTTTCCTTTATGCTTTAAAAAGCCATCGTATTTTTTTGTCGTTGATGTAAATATCCATCTTCACAAAATAATCATAATTCCAGTTGAATAAATTTCGCGAGTTTTTTTTATTTATTAGAACATTAGTTTTTTTAAGTTATCTGGCATCCAATTTGAACAATTAAATGGAACGAAAGATCGAAGGTGACGTCGATAGAACATCACAGCGTAAAACAATGTACTTGCCGTTGATCAAATGACGCAACAAAACGCATCATTCGAATTGGCGGTTAAACTGAAGAAGAATTTCACTTCTCATGAACACATGCTGAGGTGTTTGCTGATTATGTTTTGCTGATCTTATTGCGACTAAAATGCGTACTGAAATGCGTAACGTGATTTATACTTCTATAGAACGTCTGAAAAGTCATCCGGACTTTCTGTATGTACGCCGCCTGGGTGAAGGAGGGTTTGGAACTGTCGTCGAGATGATCGACAGAAAGGAGAATAGGAGAGTTGCAGTTAAAGTTATGGCGTGCCCTTCCCCAGGCGAGGATCTCTACTGGCCACATCTTAACCATCCGAACATCATACCACTCTATGTAACTTTGCCATTTATAGGAGAGAGTAGAGCGTTTATTATGCCAGTGATGAAGAGGGACATCTTCTATACGATTCACGATTGGGAGTTTTCTACAGATCCGAATTGTGTTGTCAGAAAGAGAAAGTACGTCGGGAATGTTTTGAAAGCTCTCAGCTATCTCCACGGCTGCGGTTTGTGCCACATGCATGTGAAAGAAGAAAACATCGTTATTGATGCGACATCTGATAGTGCCACTGTAACAGATTTTAGTTTATTGACAGAAATAGATAGTACTGCTAGAAAAAGGATTGGCGTCGGCTTCAGTCACAAGCCTCCAGAACTGACTTCAAAAAAATTGTGCGGTCGTATTAAAGCAGTAACTATCGAGATGTGGACATTCGGCATAACATCAGTGCAGATATTCACTCGCCAAGCCATCACACGAAGATTGAAAGATTATCCACAGCCACTCACCTTTGACCAGCACATATTGCCTGTCCTCAGTGTTATAATGGAAAGCCACCATTTGCTGGAAATACTAAGGGAAGCGAACCCATCTTCTGCCGTGGAATATCAGACTGTCGAAGAGTTCAAGAAGTTTATGGGATGTTTCCTGCGTTTAGATCCAACAGAAAGACTTGGTGCAGATGAAGCTCTACAACATGTATTCCTCCGCGTTCCCGGTCCACCAGAAGGAATGTGAAGAAGAACAATCGAAAAGGGATCACAAGGAAATCACCGGAAGTGGTATAACAGATGATCCGGTTCAAGAAAGATATTTCACCTGCCTGACGACTCAGAGTTCACCAAGCAGCCAGCTGAAGGAAATTGAGGAGCAGTGTGAGAGTTACTTTTCCTGCATGTCAACGCAGAGGTGTTCACCAGAAAATACCAGCAAAATTAAGAAAGCAGAGGAGCAGTGCCAGAGTGAAGTTATGAATGAATTCCCTTCCTCTCGTGTAAGCTTCGGGAAGAGAGCACGCAAATAGATTTCAAGGAAGAGGAAGAAGATACGAAACAGAATTTCAAGATTATTTTGCTGTGTATAATTCACGTTCGTGATGGAATGAAAAAGAGACCTCTTGGTCCATGGAAAGGAAAAGAGTCAAAAAAGATTGTTTTATTTATCATAAGAATCAGTGGCAAAGATAAAAGGTGGCTAGTAGTTGTCTTTTTAGGGCCCCTGGCCTGCGAATGATTGCTAAACTTTCATAGGGAAAGAGCCTTGCCCTATTTTAGCAAATAATGTCCTACCCCGCCTTCTCGTGGTGCAAGCTGTTAGTACCTAACAGAAGATTGATCATGTACTTCTGTTGGGGAATCGAAGGGGAGGGCTGCCAGAGCAAACTGATCTGGTTATTAAAAGCATTTCATTTTTATCACATTCGTTGCAATATATATATATCAGACTTCACTTTTTGACATTCATTTTCATTAAACTAGATATCCAATTGTTTCTTTCTTAAAATACAAATTTCACAAAGGTCATTATGAAAACTAATCTATAAACCTTCACGATGGAAAATGCATAACTTTTCCAATTTCTAACGCTAAACGAAAACAGAAAACCAAATTTTCATTGGAATTGCATTTAAATAGGGATAAGACATTTCTAAAAAGAGGATATTTTTGTTAAGAAATTTCGAAATGTATTTTACAGTAGTATGAATTAGGCAATAAAACCTTAAAGAACGACTGGTTAAGTAAGGGAGACACCAAGAACCAGATATTGACAAATTGGGTAAGGGGGGGGAGGGTGACTAAGCATAATTCAATGGAACTGCACAATTGTTTCTGTTTCTCTTAGCCTTTGGAGGGGGTTTGGGGAGGCGAACCCTTGGGACCGCTAAGATATTATAATTACAGTGTGAAATCCAAAAAGGTAAAAAAGCAATCAACTAGGAGGGGGGACGGAGATTCCTACTGAGTGAAGTTACCTTTACAATACGATGGTAATTTTTTGAGGCTCTCGGTTGATGGAAAATGCAACTGCATGTTGTAGAGAAGTGATCACCAATTTATTTAACAACCGCTTCCTTTTAATTGTGCATTTCATTCTTCCATTAACCACTGAAGAGAATTTCTAAATAACTAACCATTGTCATGAATGGCCGTCCCATGGGCGAGTGATTAGCACGCTAATCTATTGTACCTAAGCCCGAGCCCCGAGTAAGACATGGGTGTTTATGTTGTTTTTCTGCTGAGGTCCTCCGCTATCCTCACAGACCTTTTATTATGGCGTATAAACTTACAAGCTCCTGTCAGACCTCTGTGGCAAAGCAGCAGCTTGACGGAGTATTTTTTTTGTCATGAATGAATGCTTCTGAAGTTTGTGGAGAAAGATCATTTTTGGGAATCAAACCTCGGAACTGCAGATTAGGATCCTGACTACTGAGCCTTCCCCCCCCCCCCTTCCATTGTTTAATTGTTAATGGAAGAATGAAGCGCACAATTGAAAGGAACCGGTTGTTAAATAAATTGGTGATTACTTCTCTACAGCTTGCAGTTGCATTTTCCAAGTCCCTGCGAACATTCGAATTACGATTGGGCAATGGCCTCGGTGACTTTACATCTAATCAGCACTTTCTGACACATAATTGGGTTAAATGATCAGTCACAAGGTCCACAAAAGTTCAGAGATGGGTAAGGAAAAGTGATATCGATTGGATAGCTTTTAGGATACAGATGGAAACTTATCGTTAATCCATCCTGTGTGTTCTTTAATGTGCTCAGGGAATGACTCTCCTAAACACAGAACCTCGGCTCTACGTCTCATTAGACAAACGGCGGCCTTTCCAAGTCCAACGATGTGCCCTTCCTCAGCACGGGTACAAATGGAGATTTTTTGTTCTTTTTCCATACCACTCAAGGAGTTTCTTGCCAGTATAATTGCCATAGAAAAGACTGTGAGGAAGACGAAAGACAACACGGGACAGAAACAACCGTACCTTATCCAGTGCTCGAACCTAGGTCTCTGTGATCAGCAAGTAAAAGCGCTAACCACTCAACCACCGGAATGCTATTGGGGGAAAATATAATCTGTCAGTTGGGTTGTTTTACCTCTGAGCTGTATTGTGCCTCTGAGCACACATTAGTTAAATGACCAGATCACAAGAATCCCGAGAGCTCTTAGAATCATCATTCCGAGGTGTCAGAGGTTTCGGGGAGAAGATACACAGATGGTGATCTCCCGTCAAGGCCATCCTGTGTGTTCTTTAATGTGCACAGGGTATGGCTCTCCTGCACACGGGGCCATGGATTAACGTCCCATCCGATGGACAGCAGCCTTTTCAAGCCCTTCGGTGTTCCCAGCTTACCATGGGTAGGGTGCGGAGTTTCGTGGTGATAAAACTCAACGCTGGTCCAGACAGGACTCGAACCTGACACGCTACCCAGCTGTGGCATAGCAGGTCACGTTAACATCTAATATATACATATAGACGATTGTGAGTGATTGATAGAGTGACAAGGGATCACGCTAATTCTAATTATGATGCAGAATTGGTAGAGCTCTGAAAACTTTTACCTAGAGGTAACCCGGGTCGTAGATCTCAGGAAAAATCTAAAATTTGATCTCGGACGTGTCGTTCAAAGTCACTTAGTGGCCAAAACTTGAACGACATGTCAGAGAATGTCCGGCTGTAGATGTAGAAAACGTTACCAACAATTTAATTTTTGGGGGTGTCTGAGGATAAGGCTTTAGTACAGTTTTCCAATCTAAAATATTTCACTGAACAGGAAATGTCAAAATGATATTCTATATGGAATAAGATTTTATAGTTGATTTTTTTTAAATCTATTTTTAGTTCGGGCATAAAATGTGGGCTAAAATAAAATTATACAAAACAAATGTTATGGATTTCAAAGCAAGAGTTTGAGCTTTTGTATAAACGTTCCTGATCGTAGATATCAGAAATTATGCCAACTTTTGGATGCGATGGGTCCTTCGAGGTCAAATGTCAATGTATCGGTGTTGGAGAGCTAGAAATTGGTGAATAGGGCTATTTCCGGAAGTAGAACTAAGGAATGAAGAGAGTTTCGGATCCGGCATTGCATTCGAGGTGAAATAGGGGTCGGAGTAACGCCCTAGAAATCAAGAGGTGTCGAAGATCTCTAGATCTGATTGATTTCTAGATCGAGCCAATTCACCGAGCTAAACCCCACTGAATGAAACCGCTGAATGTACGTTCTGTATGAATTCCGGTTTTGCAATTTCTCTCTGAGTTGCGAAACGATGTGTCCTATATGTTACTGCGCAGGCCCGGATCTAAGAAACAATAATAAAGGCAGAGATGGGGGGGGGGGGCAAGATTGATCTTTAAAGGTTCTAATGGCTTAAAAATTAGTTTACTTTTGCAAACTCATCTTGACATATCTCAGACTTCTTTTTTGTGTGTAGAGTGAATCGGTTTTGTTGCTTTGTATTACTCGTGTTCAGACCCGGATACAGACAAAAATAGATGGGGGAGAGAGGGGGGGGGGGCAAAAGACAGAAATGCAATTGCAGTATAATAGTTTCGCCTCTGTCAGATAGGCATTTAATAAAATTTTCTGAAAAATGAAAAACTTTAAAAATAACTTCTTATATGCGCCCAAAAAAATTGAAAATAAAACTAAATCATATGATGGTGCAATCAGTCACTGAGTTCGTATTCACTTCAAAGGAAGATAGGGCGCCGATTTGCCTTATTTTGCTTTGAAGTGAATACGAACTCAGTGACTGATTACACCATCGATATGCTTTAGGTTTATTTTCTACTTTTTAGGACTCGTTTAAGAAGATAGTTTTATTTTAATATTTATATTTATATTTTTTTCTTTGTTATTAAAAACAGAAGAACCTTTAGAAAATTTCATTTGATATATATATATGATTCATAAATCTCTACCAAATGTTTTAGCCGAATGGCCTCATAGAAAATTAAAGTTGAACAGCGGGAGGCCAAAGAGATATATGATCAGAGCCGTATGTATAATCGACGCAAAAAAAATTGTAAATTAAAACATACTATAATTTTAATGAAATTATTTTAATCACAATTACCTTCACCGAAGTTGGATTTTTTTTTCTTCTACTCATTTTAATAAAAAAAAATTAATGGTTATCAGTAGCTCGCGGGCCATAGTTTGCCGAGGCCTGTCCTAAACGCAAGACAAGAACGATGCAGTAAATACATATTGGTACTTTATTCAGCTAAGATTAAAGGAAATTCAACAATTTCTTCACAACGAGAATCACAATCAGGGCATTTATGAATTGAAGGAAGTTTCGCTCCCAATAGTCAAGGTGGGTTCAAGTCAAGGTGGGTTGTTTTACCTCTGAGTGGCACTTTTGTTTGCACACTATGGGCTAAACGGCCAGGTCACAAGGACTCGGAGAAGGTTAGGGGAAATGGACCCACTTTGTTGGGTTGTATTGTTTTACCTCTGAGTGGCACTTTGGTTTTCACACTATGGGCTAAATGGCCAAGTCACAAGGATTCGGAGAAAGTTAGGGGAAATGGACCCACTTTGTTGGGTTGTTTTACCTCTGAGCTGCACTTTTTTGCACACCATGGGCTAAATGGCCATGTCCCGTGGACCCCGCAGGCTCAGAGAAAGTTGGGGGAGGGAACCCACTGAAACAGCTGTTGGGAGACAGATGGTAGCCTTCCGTCTAGGCCACCCAGCGTGTTCTTTAACGTGCACAGGATATGGCTCTCCCGCACATGGGTCACGGCTTAACGTCCCATCCGACGGACGTCGTATGGACCCACTGGACAGCTGTTATGAGACAGAGGCAAACCTCCCTTCAGGGCCACCTAGTTAGTTCTTTAACGTGCACAGGGTAGGTTGTGCCATTTTACCTCTGAGGGGCATTTTTTAACACAATGGGTTAAATGGCCAGGTCACAAAGACCCCGAAGGCTCAGAGAACGCTAGGGGAGGAGACCCACTGAAACAACTGTTGGTATATAGGTAGTAGCTTCCCGTGAAGGCCATCCATTTGTGTTCTTTAACGTGCACAAGGTATGGCTCTATCCCGCACACGGGGCCACGGCTTAACATCCGATCTGATGGACGGTGGCCTTTCCAAAGTCCATCGGTGTCCCCTACTGACCATGGGCAGGACTTGGAGTTTACTGAGATAAATCTCAATGCGGACCCAGCTGGGACTCTAACCCGGGAACTGCAGATTACAAGTCTGACGCGGCTACCGACTGAGCCATCAGTCCTGCGCAAGGACCACGGCTTTACGTCTCATCCAATGGATAGCGATCTTTTCAAGCCCATCGGTGTCTCCTTTCTCACCAATGCAAGGAGGGGGCTTAGCCGTGGTCACGACTTAGCGGAGATAAATCTGGACGCTGTCGCAGGTGGGACTTGCACCAGGGAACATCAGATTGCGAGCCTGGAGTGCTTCCTATTGAGTCAACCCCCTCTCCACGAACAGATGATAAGAATACAAACACGGTTTAAATACTTATTAATTAACAAGGTTTTATAAGCACAGTTATAGGTTGAGCGATAAAAAGATTTTCACAACTCTCCTGCATTTTGCCAACAAGCCATAATTTCACAGAAATAAACCCAAATCCCAATATTTATATCTCGTTTCAATTGTATCAATTCAGTGTGAAACTTTCCAAACTCCCATTGATTTGGCTAACTCTCCTTAATTTCACAAAACCAATCCCAATTATCACAACTTGCCCGTATTTTCCAAGTGGATTCGAATTTTGCAAAGTTCCCTCGATTTTGCGAACTCGCCACAATTTTACAGAAAAAAATCCCAATTTTTACATCTCACCTGATTTTTGCAAAATCACTCTGAATTTTGCCAACTCTCCTAGATATTGCGAAGTTGCCTCGATTTTGCCAAGTCACTCTGAATTTTGTCAACTCCCCAAGATTTTGCCAAGTCACTCCGAATTTTGCCAATTCTCCACGATTTTGCAACTGCCCCTATATTTTGCAAACTTCCTAAGTTTGGCCAACTCTCCTAGATTTTGCGAACTCGCCATAATTTTACAGAAAAAAATCCCAATTTCTACATCTCACCTGAATTTTGCCAACTCCCCACGATTTTGCCAAGTCACTACGAATTTTGTCAAATTCCCAAGATTTTGCCAAGTCACTCCGAATTTTACCAACTCGCCATAATTTTACAAAAAAATCCCAATATTTACATCTCGCCTGAATTTTGTCAACTCCCCCTAGATTTTGCCGTCACTCCGAATTTTGCCAACTCCCCAAGATTTTACCAAGTCACTCCGAATTTTGCCAAGTCCCCAAGATTTTACCAAGTTGTCCTGATTTTGCCAACTCCCCAAGATTTTACCAAGTTGTCCTGATTTTGCCAAAATTTGATTTTTTCGAATTTTGCCAAATGCTCTAAATCTTGCCATCTCTCCACTTTCCAAACTGCTCTAGGTTTGCCAACTTGCCTCGATTTTGACAACCCCCCATTAATTTTACAAAAAAAAGATTACAAATTTTGACAACTCACCTAGATTTTACGAAGTCGCTTCGAATTTTACCAACTCCTAGTTACTTTGGGGTGAGCCTCCCCCCATCCCACCATAGCTACGCCCCTGACCTCATCATTACTTACAAAGTTGAATCATCTAATGCCCATGACACTGCGCAAGCATCTAGAATCAAAGGCTTCAAGTTTTCTTGTTATCCTGCTCACAAAGGTAGGGGCATAACGAAGGACTATTGGTTGGGGGGAGGGGGTAGAAATAAAAAATTTTCCAACTCGAGATTCAAATTTTGCCAACTGAGCAAACTTACTTAGAGATTTTCGCTCCGTGGAGGGGAGGGATTTGAGGGGCGCTCTGATTAATTTCCCTTCCGTTTCTCTTTATTCCCACGTTTCTGTAAGCAACAGATGCAGATCTGCACATAATTGTAGATATCAGGATACATTCTTGGCCAAAAGTACCCCGACGTCACTCCTTGCAATGTCTTCACTTCACTGAGATGGCCATAAAAAGTATTTTCATGACATAACTCTCAAATTTGAATGCGAATACTGAATGGTCTCACCAGTTGCTCTATCATGGCACACGGGGGTTCTGTTGATATGGGGGGAAGAATGAAACAGGACTCCATATTTCATGCAAAACTTGTCAGGGCAGCTCATGGCAGGGTCAGTGTCTTGTCTTCCCAGGGCTTCAACAATGTTTTTAATTGCAGAATCCTCTATTTGTATCTCTCTCTGCCAGATTTTGTCTTCCAGCTGGCTAAGAGAGTATGTATCTTTTTCGAGAGCCCGTATGTTCCTTGATTAAGTATCGGTGGGAATGTTATGCATTCCTGGCTGATACACAACATTGAAATCATAATCGTGAAGGGTCAGGTTCTGTTTTGCCAATCGCTGGAAGGGTCCTTAAGTTTCATCAAGTATGACTAAGGGGCATAGTCAGATGCCACTGTGAATCGACGACCAACAAATATTGCTTGAAGTGGGTAATGGGAAATTTTATCGGTAAGGCCTCCTTCTCAATGGCATAATATCTCATCTCCAGTGGCTTTAGTTTTCAGCTGGCATAAGCTAGCTGCCGGGGCAAACTGTCACCGTCTCTTGATCAATTATTCTAGCAACTGCAATGTTCAATGCATCAGTCGACAGGAAAAACTTCCGCCCAAAATCAGGATATAATTACTAGCTCTGTCATGAGTTTATGCTTCAATGTTTCAAAAATGTCATGTGCCTCTGGAGTCCAACTAAATTTGGCCTCCTTCTTAACCATGTGTACCAATTGATCGATGAACCACCGAAAGCATCCAGTGTAACCAAGAAAGGCACGGACGTTTCGAAAAGATCGGGTCTAGAGAATTCCTTAATGGCCTTAACATTACGAGTGTCTGGCTGCATGCTATCGGCTGAAACTTGATGTACCAAATATGTTAATGATTCCTTAATAAACTAACATTTCTCTGGTTTCAATTCAGGTTGAACATCCTCAAATGATCAAATACCTTCCGCAACTGATCGGGTGTTTATTTCCTCAAACCTCCCTGCCCTCCCATGGTTAGTAGGAGACATCGATAGTTTTGGAAAAGCTTCCATCCGTCGGATGGGACGTTAAGCCCAGGTCCCGTGTGCGGGAGAGCCATGCCCTTTGCACATGAAAGAATACACTGGATGACCAAGACGGGAGTCTATCATCTGTCTCCCAAGAGCTGTTCCAGTGGGTCCCCTTCCCTAACCTTCTCTGAGCTTTTGGGTTCCTAGTGACCTGGCCATTTAGCCCACTGTGTGCAAACAAATCAACCCAACTGCTAGGTGTGCTGATCAAACGTCTGGGAGGCAACTTTAATATCGTCCAAAGTACACCAAGACTTGATACTGACGAATGTCCATGAGCGCATTATACAGCAAATGTTGGAACGTGGCAGAACTATTACTTATCCCAAATGGCAGAAAGTTAAATTCCAACAGCCCTTTTCAACTGATAAAAGCTATCTTCTCAATGTCCAGTTGGTGTACAGGAACTTTCCAATAACCAGATACCATATCCAGAGAGTTGAGGTATTTCGCATGTGCCAATTGATCAATGATTTCGGAGCGGGGGTGACTCAGTCAGTAGCGCGTCAAGCTCGTAATTTGCAGTTCCCGGGTTTGAGTCCCGGCTGGGTCAACGTTGAGACTTATCTCCTCAAAGCTCTCCGCCCTGCCCACGGTCAATAGGGGACACTGATGGGCTTGGAAAGGCCACCGTCCGTCGGATGGACGTTAAGGCGTGGTGCCGTGTGCAGGAGAGTCGTACCCTGGTGCACGTTAAAGAACACACTGGATGGCCTTGACGGGAAGGCTAACATCTGCCTCCCAACAGCTGTTCCAGTGGGTCCCCTCCGAAGTCTTCAGAGTCCTCAACGTCAGACTATGCAACAAATTGGTTCAGGTATTCCAAGCCGCATCACCTTGCATCGGACTCGGCAGGAGTGGAGAGTGAAATGCAAAAAAAAAATGCGGTCACTGCTCTAAGCAGAACTAATCGAAAAAAACAAGAAGAACTGATCAATGATTTCGTTGATGAGAGACAGAGGGTACGAACCCGGGATAGTCTTGGCGTTCAACGCCCTATAGTCAATACAAAACCGATAAGGGGAATCTGTATTTTTTTACCAAAACAATGGGTGAAGCAAAGTGAGAAGTGCTCTCTCTGAGAAATCCTTTTTCCAAAAAGTCATCTATCCAATTCGCTCTGGAGCAGAAAAAGGCACCTTGAAGGCTTGTAATCTCACTAGTAGGTTATCCGTGAGGTGAATCTCGTGATACACAACATCTCTGCCAGTCAAATCACTTACATCATGTGCAAATACATCACCATCATCATTAATAATTTTTCTAACCATGACTATTCATGCCACCCAAGCATTAACTGGAAGTTATCAAAGGACAGGAGTTGTGCTTTCCTCCTTTGAAGGTTACCAGGTTGGGTTGGGTTGTTTTACCTGAGCGGCCCCTTTTTGCACACAATGGGCTAAATGGCCAGGTCACAAGGACCCCGAAGGCTCAGGTAAGGTTGGGGGAGGGACACGTGGAACAGCTGTTGGGAGACAAATGATATAGCCTCTCCTCATCAAGGCCATCCAGCATGTTCTTTAATGTGCTCAAGGTATGGGTCTCCTGCACATGGGACCACGGCTTAACGTCCCATCTGAAGGACAGTGTTCTTTCCAAGCTCATCGGTGTCCCCTACTGACTGTGGGCAGTACGGGTAGTTCTGCGGAGATAAATCTCAATATTAGACCAGCTGGGACTCGAACCTGGGAACTGCAGATTTTGAGCCTGATTCATTACCGACTGAGCCAACTCTGCCCATAAAGGCGACAAGGAGTTTGAATTTGTTCTGCATTTATGGTTTTCAATGTGGCTATTCTCATACGCTTTCGTTCAGCCAAACATTGGCAGTGGGACTGTTAGCAACTCGAATGTTGAGTTTTCCACTATAGTCCACTTTATTCAGATATCTGACTGCATGCAAAGTTCCGGTTTTCACTTTGGCATGAGACTGTGAGAGTATCACTTGACCTCTCAACTGGGGGTTAGAACATTCGATTAAAGCTAGGCATTCTGCGGGAAGGGATAAATTATGGACGTGGCGAAGGGCGCAGATGTTTCAATTGTAGCACCAGGTGACGGTCGACTTGGCGAGTTGCTGTCACCCAAATTTCTGTCTTCCTCTCTCCTAAGGGTATCCATGTAAACGTTAATAATAAAGCTATGTTTTTTTAAAATATCATAACCCAGAATCGTGTTACACCTGGTGTTTCCACGTCAATAGCAACCATGTAGTGCTGAAATGTTATCCAATTAAAGATCAGGGTTACCATAAATCTGCCCATGACTGCTAAGGCATTTTCATCAATAGCTTTCATGCTATATTGAAAGGGAACTAACTTCTTTAGAATCTTGATTTTCATTTTGAGGAAACATTGTCTGTCCATGAAGGAAATTGTTGCGCCCATATCGATGAGGGCTTGGATTGGATAACAATGGGCAAGGATTCATCATTTTCCAAAATGGCACAAGAAGCCATATGAATGGTAGGGCTTCAAAAGAGTTCTGGGAACTGCTTAGAGGCCCAACCTCTACAATGTTCACCATTCCCTGGTTCCCATACTTGGGGAGGAAGAAAACAGAGCTGATCCCTCTCTCTAGGTTGAGTCAGACTATAACAGGAATTCCATTTTCTCACTCTTGATGGCTGCCAATGGAGAGACTCAGAATTGGGCTTCTGCGATACTGGGACACACTGGCGTGCATAATGTTCTCTCCAATCGCAATCAAAGTATGTCACACTCCGACGATCCAATTGGATGCGCGGGTGGACGAAAATTAAGGGTGGGTGGTGGAGCCCGAGGTTCTTCTTATCGTTCCTGTATGCCTTTAGCTGTTCCCTAGCAGAGTCAAGTCAATTTGTATTTCTCGCAACAATGTTCACCTCCATTCAGCAAACTTAAACAGGACAAAAAATTTTCAAAAATGACTTTAAATTTGGGGCCAGTATATCCAGTCTCTTACAGATTTGGAGACATAGGCAATAAGTATGTAGAGGGAAGTAGGTCATGTATTACCATCTAATAAAAAATCATTCTGAGCATAAAATACTGATCTTTGTAGTGTAAATAACTTCATTTGAAATGTTAGTTTATCGACAGCGGGGTAGAAATGATTTTAACTACGTCTGTAGCTGAAAGAATATATATCGCCTTTGGCAGGGGCAGATCTAGGGAGGGGAAACGGTTCACAACTAAGGAAGGCTAATAAGGGTAATGAAGGGGAAAAGTATTTAAACTTGAGCATAATTCGTGCATATTTCGAAACATTATTTACAGTTCTCTGAACAGAGGGGAAAATGTTATACTCCAATGGAAATCCAATTCTCCTGGCCCATCTGTGGTTTTTTACCACTTCGATTGCATCGCTTCCCACCCCCCAACACATATTCAGGAAGTTCCTTTTCGAAGAGAAAGAGTTTTTCGTTTTTACCTACCTTCCTATTGTTTTTGCCTTTGACATTTGTCGGTTGGTCGGTTTGTGGATTTGACAAAATGTTGTTCTTCCATATCTTTCGAACGCGAGGGAGAAACTTAATCATTCATGTGCGAAATGAAAGCTTCTGACAAGGAGAGTGTCGTAGGCTATAAAAAATTCACCCTCCGTTCTTTCTTCCCCCCTAAAAAGGGGAAAATGTAAAAAAACTATTCTTAAGAACTGCAGAACGCGAAGGACGAGAGTAGAGAGCCATATATCAAATGAAAGCTTCTGCCGCGGGGAATGTAGTAGTAGGCTATGAAAAATTGACCCTCTGCTTCTTCCTCCCTAAAAAAGGTGGGAGGAAAAAAATTATTGTTACCCTGTATCTCTTGAATATGAGTGCGAAAAATAACGAGCTATGTGTCGAAAGAAAGCTCGTGATGAGTGGAGTGTCGTAGACTATAAAAAATTGACCCCACCCCATGCTATCTGTCTTCATCCCTAAAAAGGGGAAATGCGTAACAATTGTTCCGCTATATCTCCGGATTTCAAATGCCGAAAGTAACAAGCTACCTCTACCCGATTCTAGAGGTCCTGTATAGTTAGAGGCTGGCCATCTTGGTGATTCACTGCCATTGGTTGATTGAGTCACGTGGTTTATGGGCGTCATGTTTTGTCGTACCGTGAGACGAAACACTATGAGTTAGTGTATGTACCAAGTTAAAACTTCTAGTTCTTATAGTTTAATATATTTCAACCACTTTTTTTTTGTCTATAAAAGCTTCCATATTTTATCAATGCCTCACTGCGCTGCATTTTGGTGTAAAAATTTCATTCAAAGAAATCAATTAATGAATATTTTTTTCAGAGAAACACCATCATAAGACGGCAAACGGCTGCAAAAGTGAAATGAGCTAACTGAAAACCAACAAAATATTTCTTTTAAGGTTCGTTTCAAAATCTAGCTAATGCTTCCAGTTTATCGTCCGTCTGTGCCAATATTTGTTAGTCTGTCTGTCCGTCTCTCTGTTAACTGTTGTCTGTCCATCTGTCTGACCGTCTATAAGCAATCAATTTTTACTTTTAGAGGTAAATGAAAAATTCTTTTTGGGTTGGATAGGTGTCTAACAAATATTGCGATTAGCAATTTTGAAATTTCCAATGGCTTCAATAGCGAAGATAGGGAGATATAGCAAAGGAAAATAGGGTTGGGTTGGGTTGTTTTACCTCTGAGCGGCACTTTTTTGCACACCATGGGCTAAATGGCCAGGTCACATGGACCCCGAAGGCTCAGACAAGTTTGGGGGAGGTGACTCACTGGAACAACTGTTGGGAGACAGATGGTAGTCTCCCGTCAAGGCCATCCAGCGTGTTCTTTAACGTGCACAGGGTATGGCTCTCTCCCGCACTCGGGGCCACGGCTTAACGTTCCATGCGACGGACGGCGGCCTTTACCAAGCCCATCGGTGTCCCCTACTGACCGTGGGCAGGGCGGGGAATTTTTGCGGAGATAAATCTCAACGCTGACCCAGCTGGGAAGGAAGATTGGGCACCTGCAATCTAGTTGAGTAGGTAAATTAGAGATTATATCTTCCTTCGAAGCGAATACGAACTCTGTGCTGATTGCACATCGATATGATTTAGATTTATTTTCTACTTTTTAGGGCCCTATAGGAAAATAGGTATTTTTAAATTTTTTAATTTATATTTGTCTTAAAAAGTTCCTTGCTTCTAAACGAAACAATCGAAAATCAAAGCAACTCGTAAAGGAAACTGAAACAACCATATTAACATAATAATTTGTTCTTAATAATCCAATCCTGGTTAAAATAGATTTTATATTTATATTAATTTCTTCTCCTCCTAAAGGATGCAAACGGAAATTATTATTTAGTATTCATCACTTGTCATATCTAAACGAACGTAACATCGTTTTTTTTTTATTCGTTGTATAATTATTAATTGCGTGTTACGAAGACAATCACGGCATTTACTTTACGGATCAGGGCTTTTACTTACGGATCGGCTGCTTCACTATTGTCAACACGAATTTTATCATATGACTACAGTCCGAAATCTTAGCATTATATATTACAACGATGACACAAATTCTGAAAATATAATAGCGCCGAACTGCAGGAGTGTAGTGACTTTGTAGTGATCCGTGAAACTTGATTGGTTGACTCCACCATGGCAACCAATAGTTGAAGATCTTGTTAATTAGTGAAAAATCTTTATTTGATTGTGGAAGGCTGAACTATAGAGCTCAAAAAGCCAAAACTTTCCTGATAAGATGTGTTTGAATCGGGTTGCCAACATTTTATTCTGCCACTGAATGATACTTATGAATGAAAAATTTAAGAACAACATTTGAAACGAAAATGTGAAATATGTTGAAAATATGATTTACAAGAGAATCGCAATACTATGTTAAAATTTCATTTCTCATCAGCAATGAGTAGCTCAGTCGGCTAAAAGCCTCCTGTCAAGGCCACCAGCATGTGTTTTTTTAACATGCGCAGAGCACTCCTGTACACGGGGCCATGGTTTTACGTCCCCATCCGAGGGACAGCACCTTTTTCAATCGATCGATCTATACTTTCTCACTGAGGGGTTTTATTAGGAATAAATTTCAACGCTGGCCCAACTGGGACTCGAACCGTGAAACTGAGATTACGAGCGTTGAGGTCTGCCTATTGGGTTAACCTCTGCCCCCTAAAACAAAAATAAAGCATAATACCAATGATGAAATCAGTTATTAATATTGGGTTACCTCTGAGAGGCTCTTTTTTTGCACACCATGGGCTAAATGGCCAGGTCACACTCAGAGAAGGTTGGGGACCCACTGGAACAGCTGTTGGGAGACAGATGGTAGCCCCCCGTTCTTTAACGTCCACAGAGTATGGCTCTCCCACACACGCGACCACGGCTTAACGTCCCATCCGACGAACGGCGGCCTTATCCAAGCCCATCGGTGTCCCTTCTGACCGTGCGGGGAGTTTTGTGGAGATGAATCTCAACGCTGATCCAGCTGGGGCTCGAACCTGGGAACTATAGATTACGAACCTGGCACGCTACCGACTGAGCCACTACTGCCCCGAAGAGGATATAGAGGAATAGTCGTTTCATATTTCCCATTTTTTTACGAGGGAAGAGGGTGGAATTCTTTTAATCTGCAGCATTCCCCATGTCACAAAATTTTATTTGATGCATAGCTTGCACCTTCGCTTTCCGAATAGCGGAACAATCGTTTTCACATTCCCCCTTTTTAGGGGGGAAGAAACAGTGGATGGTCAATTTCGTATGGTTTATGACACCCCCGCATCACACGCTTTCGTTTGATGCATAGCTTATTACTTTCAACGTACGTTGAAAACGCGTTTTTACGCTCGTGTTCTGGTGATATAGAGGAACAATCATTTTCTCCCTTTTTAGCGGGGGGGGGGACTCTTTTTTAATAGCCTATGACACTTCTCCCGTCAAAAGCTTTCATTTGACATATATCTTGTTACTTTCGACATTCGCGTTCTGGAGAAAGAGCGGAACAATATTTTCATATTTTTCCTTTTTTTTAGGGTAAAGAAAGCTTGGGGGAAGTAAATTTTTTAAATAGCCTCCAGCACTTCCCGGTGGAGAAGCTTATTCACATCAATAAGCTTCTCCATCGCGTTCGAAGTTATGGTGAAACAGGTGTTGTCAAAACATTTGGTTTTGACAAACACACAAACCTGCAAATGTCAAGCGATAAACAATATGAAGATGGTAAAAATGCCGCCCGGTGTCGTAACACGTTGCGATATCGCCGTCCCTGTGAGAACGGTTGTCAGAGATGTGTGATTAAAGCTTGTGCAGTTCAACAGGAAAAATCTAGCAATCCTCATTGAAAGCACGGGTAACATAGGTGTCTTTGATAACAAATCATTCCCCATATAACTAAAAATGAAATAAAGGAATTTTAAAAAGTTTTTAAAAAACAAAAGTGCCTATTTTTTATATATGTCGTAACAAATAAAATGACCAAATGAATTTATATCGTTTTTACAAAAGGGGTTATAAGAATTTCTATTATTTTTCACATTGTAAGATTCATATAACAAAGCATTTTTCAATATCCAAAAATGTTTTAGATTTACATGGCACATTTCAGATCCACTAATTTAAATTTTGTAAGTAAGTAATAAAATTTTATTGCTGTTGGCGATATTACATAAAATATTCAAATTTTTCTTATAAATATCAATTGCTTTTAAATTTTTCTTATAAATATCAATTGCTTTTAAATTTTTCTAAAATAAAAAACGAAAAAAATTCTTTTCTACTGGAAGTTGTTTTCATGCATAATAGATATAAAATCAAGAAACTTCCAAAAACTAGTGCACAGATGACAATTATCTAAACTTAGGTCATATATACTTCAGTAGTAAAAAAAATTTCTCCTGGAGCGCAGTTTGGCACGGTTTGATTCACTCACTAACCTATTTCTTAGGAAACCTTATTTTTCATAAAGGAAAAAAATTACAATATATATATCTCAATCAAACAAGGAATAAGAAACCATAAAGATATTTTTTAACATGAGATCTTATTCATTTCCATTCCATAATCATTTCTTGTTTCATCATCATCATCATCCTCAAGCAGCCATGGGCTACGGAGGTCCAATCAGACGGTGCAATTTAGTTTTCCAAGCAAGTCTGTTCTGAGCTACACCTGCTGCAACTGGCCACTGCACACCAATTCTAATAAGGTCCTTTTTGATATTGTCTGCCCACCTCATCCTTGGTCTCACGCTCTTTCTGAAGCCTTTAGGCACACTGCTCATAACCTTATTCGCCAATCTATAATTATCCATACGGGCAACATGGCCAAACCAACGGAGTCTCTCTCTGCACAATATGCTGCTTAAAGGAGGTTGCCGACTTCTTTGCCTAACCTCATCATTAGTTACAAAGTTGAACCACCTAATGCCCAAGATACTGCGTAAGCATCTAGAATCAAAAGTATCTAGTTTCCTGTTATCTTGTTTACAAAGTGTCCATGTTTCACTGCCAAAACTAACCCTAGAAAGAACCAAACTATTATACAGTCTAATTTTAGTTTTTAGGTGTATATGCCTATTTCTTCACACTCTCCATAGATTCTTAAAAGTCCCGGAAGCAATCTCTATCCGTCTGTTAATCACATGCCGCACATCACCAGTATACGTTACATAGCTCCCAAGATAATTAAACTGTGACACCTGCTCAAGACTGCAACCATTCAGATTAACTGAATCACAGCCTGCCTGACCAATTTTCATCACTTTAGTTTTCTCTCTGTTTATAACCAAACCTACTCTACTACCAGTTTCATCAACAGCTCGAATGAAAGAGTTCATCTCATCAACATCATTTGTCAAAAGGGCTAAATCATGAGCATAATCTAAATCAGAAATTTTCGTATCTCCAGCCCATTTAAGGCCAAAATATTTTCCTTGCAGTGAATTCCATATTAAAATATTCAATAACCAAAATAAAGAGAAAAGGAGACAAAATGCGCCCTTGTCGAACACCAGAAGTAATGCTAAACCAATTGCTACAAGACTTACCAACTCTCACACGCGACTCAGTGTTATTATAGAGAGCTTTCATTATGTTAACTAACTTTACTGGTATACCATATGATTTCACAATCAACCACAAATTATGATGATCAACAGAGTCAAAAGCCTTTTTGAAATCAACAAAGCTAGTAACCAAAGGTTTCTGAAGCTCTAAACATTCCTCAAGAATCTATGTAAGTGAAAATATCTGATCTACACATCCCCTACCACTTCTGAATCCACATTGCTCATCACGCAATTGCCTGTCAACCAGATTCTTAATTCTATTAAGCACAATCATGGAAAGAACTTTACCTGAAACAGAGAGTAGGCTGATACCCCTATTTATCACAAGAACTGCGATCAGCTTTTTTAAAACTAGGGAAGTAATAATAGCTCTGGTAAAATCCTTAGGAACCATGCCTTTATCATAAAAGATATTCAAAATTTCAGTCATCCAAGTGGTAACCGAAACATTCCCAGCTCTAAGCATTTCCGCAGTAATTTCGTCTACACCTGGGGATTTATGAAGTTTAGAAATAGCCAAAATAACTTCAGATTGTGTTATAGGGCCAACATTAAAGCCACCAACGCATCTATCATCATTGCAAACCATGGGAGTAGAACCAAGCCATCAAGCCAAAGATTCTTATCAGTAGCCAACTGATCCTTTACACGTTTATTAAGCTCTCTGTAATCCTTTCTATTAGGACTAGTAGGGTACTGATTAAGGATATTCCTGCAGTTCTTTCTTTCTGAAAGTGCCTTATCACTCAGATAATTCTGTCTCCTCTGCTCCTTTTTTTCTAAAAGAGTAGTGTTAGTGTCCAAAAAAGCCTGTTTAAAATGATCCCATTCTTCCTCAACTTCGGTAGTAAGCATACCATGACTGTCATAATGATTAAGTAACCTATCATGGTAAGCTTTAGCTATAAGTTATTCTTTCAGAGATTCAGTATTAAAGGTAAAATTTTTAAAGATAGCACAACACTTTTTAAGTTTAAGTTGCAAGACATTTTTAACAAGGTAATGGTCAGATCCAATTTCAGCTCTCCTATATGCCCTGGTATTCCTAACAGAACTAGCCCATTTGCTGTAAATTAACATATAATCAATCATATTCTTATGCAGCCCATCGGGTGAAACATATGTGTACTTATGTATGTCGTGGTGTTTGTAATAAGTGTTAGTTATTCTGAAACCATTGAGTTTACTTACCTCTAGAAGACGTTGTCCATTGCCATTGCAGCTACCACTACCAAAAGGGCTTATCACCCACTCCCCAAAGGTCAGAGCCAGTACCAACTTTCCAACTTTGGCATTGAAGTCACCTAGAATAAAGGTAATATCTTCTTTTTTGACAGAATTCTAAACATCCTGAAGTTGTCCATAAAACCTATCCTTCTCATCCTCATCGGCACATCAGTGGGGGCATAAGAGCAGATAACTTTCAAGTCTTTAATGCTTGTCTGAAATTTTGCTGTAAGAAACTTTTCATTAATGCACTCATAGCCTAGAATAGTATCACTAGCGTGTCTGCTGACAACCCGATTTTGACAACGTTGATTTTGACAAGTTGCCTCGATTTTGACACCCTAGATTTTGAAAAGTTATCTAGATTTTCCTAATTCCCTTTAGTTTAACAAAAAAATTCCAATTTTCGCAACTGATATGGATTTCACAAAGTCGCTACGAATTTTGCTAATTCCGATTTCCTATGGGGAAGCCTCCCCCTTCCCCGCCAAATAGCTACGCCCTTGATAACATGGTTTATTCTTTTCAGAAATGGGGGTGTTCGGAAGCATTAAACCCATTGGAGAAGAGAATCACATCCCCATCTTCAATACACTAGTGGTGCAATGTAATTTATGGTGATAAAAAAGAAATGTTTTTATTTATGGTGATTGGAAAAGAAATATTTTCATTCGAGTCGGTTACTTGTAAATATTTTAACGAATATTTTGACTACCAAATATCATTTAGACAACAATAGTTAAATTTTCAAGTCAACTTTTTGAATGAAGAACAAAGTGTGAAGTCACACTAGAAGAAAACTACCAAACAATATCTGTTTGACGCAACAGTAACTCTTTCCGTTTTTATCGAAGGAAATATTGTCCAGCATTTTTCTTAATCATTTCCGTTCTGATCCATTCATTGCTTAGGGCAGACATGTTGTGTGTTTCCTGAGATAGACTTATTTAAAGATTGGGGGACGGCATGAACGCAAGGAGTTAAGAGGTAGGAATCGATTTATGAAAAACACTTTAAAAATTTTGAATTATAATGTTGATTTGACTAATTATTGGTATTAATGGTCCATTGCTAGTTATTTTTCGCTATTATTATTTGAGAAGGGAAGGCTTTTTTTAAGCAGTTGTAATAATAGCTAGAATATTTGAATAAATTGTAAAATTTTAGAACGTTCTAATTGAATCTAGCTAATTATTATAATTTGTCAAACAAGATGTTTTATCAATATTTAGTCGTAAGCTTAGAGAAACTGCAACATTCTACTACTACCATAAGAACACTGCAACATAATACTATTACGAGCACAGTAGTTAACGTTTAATGTTTATTGCCTTCAAAATAGTTCTTGTGTATTATCATTAGTCATTTTAATGTTGACAAAAATTGGCGTAAACGGCGTTATGTTTGGGACAGATAATTAAAATTGTTTATGCGGCGCTGTGCTTGGGAATGACAATTAAAATTTATCATATGCACAATCTACAGAGCACATTACACTTAGCAAGTCAGAAACGTTTTAGTTGAAAAACGTCTTATCTGTGTTTCTCAGCTTCAATTGCTAGTTTTTCTTGTCAGCTTTATCGATAGATATTCTTGTCCCCTTTAATGCTATGCCGTCCCAGGGCCGAGTGGTTAGCGCGCTTGGCTACCGATTTAACGGACCTGGGTTCGAGCCCCAGGTAAAGCATGGCTGTTTGTGTCGTGTTTCTGCTGAGGGCCTGCCACTCTCTCAAACCTTCTACTTTGGCATATAAACTGACAGGCTCCTGTCAGACCTCTGTGGCAAGCAGCTGCTTGAGGGGGTATTTAATATTTATTTTTTATTTAATGATATACGTTCTTGTCAACTTTACTCCTAGTTTTTATTTTTTAACTTTATTGCTAATTGTTCTGGGCGGGGTTTTTATTTTTTTCGCTAGTTGTTCTCATCGCCTTTTTTTGGTAGTTAATGAAAAAGGAAAAAATTACCAAAAGCGACTGAGAATGTGGGGTCAGACTCCAGAAACACCTCATATAGGAGAAAGTAAGGAGAAGAAGCAACACGTGCAACGGGATCGAGATTATGGGGCTCCAGAAATTGGTTCTTTAAAAAAAATTTATAATATTATAGAAAGTGAAAAAAAGAAAACAAAAAAGTGCTAGAAAGGAATTGAGATTGCGGGGCTCCAGAAATCGGTCCTCTGAAAAGTAAAAGAGGAAAAAAATTACAAAAATCCATTTAGAATGTGGGGTCAGACTACAGAAATCCATCATATGAAGAAGAGTAAGCACAGAAAGCAACGCGTGCAAGCGAATCGAGATTATGGGGCTCCAGAAATCGGTCCTTTAAAAAAATATGAAGTGAAAAAAGAAAAACAAAAAAAAAATTAGCTAGAAAGCGATCTAGATTACGGGGCTCCAGAAATCGGTCCTCTGAAAGTGGAAGAGAAAAAGGACAGAAAGCAACGCATGCAAGGGTATCGAGATTATGGGGCTCCAGAAATCGGTCCTTTAAATAATATTAACTGAAAAGAGGAAACAAAAAAAATGGCTAGAAAGGGATCGAGATTACGGGGCTCCAGAAATCGGTCCTCTGAAAGTGGAAGAGAAAAAGGATGGAAAGCAACGCGTGCAAGGGGATCGAGATTATGGGGCTCCAGAAATCGGTCCTCTGTAAAGTGAAAGAGAAAAAGGAAGAAAGCAACGCGTGCAGGGGGATCGAGATTATGGGGCTCCAGAAATCGGTCCTTTAAAAAAATATTAACTGAAAAAAGAAAAAAAAAAGTGCTAGAAAGGGATCGAGATTACGGGGCTCCAGAAATCGGTCCTCTGAAAGTGGAAGAGAAAAAGGACAGAAAGCAACGCGTGCAAGGGGATCGAGATTATGGGGCTCCAGAAATCGGTCCTTTAAATAATATTAACTGAAAAAAGGAAACAAAAAAAATGGTTAGAAAGGGATCGAAATTACGGGGCTCTAGAAATCAGTCCTCTGAAAGTGGAAGAGAAAAAGGATGGAAAGCAACGCGTGCAAGGGGATCGAGATTATGGGGCTCCAGAAATCGGTCCTCTGTAAAGTGGAAGAGAAAAAGGAAGAAAGCAACGCGTGCAGGGGGATCGAGATTATGGGGCTCCAGAAATCGGTCCTTTAAAAAAATATGAAATTAAAAAAGAAAAAAAAAAGATGGCTATCAAGGGATCGAGATTACGGGGCTCCAGAAATCGGTCCTCTGAAAGTGGAAGAGAAAAAGGACAGAAAGCTACGCGTGCAAGGGGATCGAGATTATGGGGCTCCAGAAATCGGTCCTTTAAATAATATTAACTGAAAAAAGGGGAAAAATGGCTAGAAAGGGATCGAGATTATGGGGCTCCAGAAATCGGTCCTCTGAAAGTGGAAGAGAAAAAGGATGGAAAGCAGCGCGTACAAGGGAATCGAGATTATGGGACTCCAGAAATCGGTCCTCTGTAAAGTGGAAGAGAAAAGGGAAGAAAGGAACGCGTGCAGGGGATCGAGATTATGGGCTCCAGAAATCGGTCCTTTAAATAACATTAACTGAAAAAAGGGGAAAAATGGCTAGAAAGGGATCGAGATTACGTGGCTCCAGAAATCGGTCCTCTGAAAGTGGAAGAGAAAAAGGATGGAAGGCAACGCGTCAAGGGGATCGAGATTATGGGGCTCCAGAAATCGGTCCTCTGAAAGTGGAAGAGAAAAAGGACTGAAAGCAACGCGTGCAAGGGGATCGAGATTATGGGGCTCCAGAATTCGGTCCTTTAAATAATATTAACTGAAAAAAGGAAACAAAAAAAAAATGGCTAGAAAGGGATCGAGATTACGGGGTTCCAGAAATCAGTCCTCTGAAAGTGGAAAAGAAAAAAGGATGGAAAGCAACGCGTGCAAGGTGATCGAGATTATGGGGCTCCAGAAATCGGTCCTCTGTAAAGTGGAAGAGAAAAAGGAAGAAAGCAACGCGTGCAGGGGGATCGAGATTATGGGGCTCCAGAAATCGGTCCTTTAAAAAAATATTAACTGAAAAAAGAAAAAAAAAGTGCTAGAAAGGGATCGAGATTACGGGGCTCCAGAAATCGGTCCTCTGAAAGTGGAAGAGAAAAAGGACAGAAAGCAACGCTTGCAAAGGGGATCGAGATTATGGGGCTCCAGAAATCGGCCCTTTAAATAATATTAACTGAAAAAAGGAAACAAAAAATATGGCTATAAAGGGATCGAGATTACGGGGCTCCAGAAATCGGTCCTCTGAAAGTGGAAGAGAAAAAGGATGGAAAGCAACGCGTGCAATGGAATCGAGATTATGGGGCTCCAGAAATCGGTCCTCTGTAAAGTGGAAGAGAAAAAGGAAGAAAGCAACGCGTGTAGGGGGATCGAGATTATGGGG
>JAWZYU010000889.1:0-65000 GCA_038380435.1 Ryuthela nishihirai
GGGCGCTTTCCAGTGAACACTTATAAGCGCTAGTTTTCGCACTCATCATTTCTACCGTGGATTGCAGAATTTCAAAATTCTTGGGCCAAACTTTAAGGGATGATAGAACACACCTAAACACGCACTTTTCGTCCTACAATGCATGGTGGGAACTCAAGCGGTGAAGCGCTAGGGGGCGCTTTCCAGTGAACACTTATAAGCGCTAGTTTTCGCACTCATCATTTCTACCGTGGATTGCAGAATTTCAAAATTCTTGGGCCAAACTTTAAGGGATGATAGAACACACCTAAACACGCACTTTTCGTCCTACAATGCATGGTGGGAACTCAAGCGGTGAAGCGCTAGGGGGCGCTTTCCAGTGAACACTTATAAGACCTGGTTTTCGCACTTGTCATTTCTACCATGGATTGCAGAATTTCAAAATTCTTGGGCCAAACTTTAAAGGGTGATAGAACACACCTAAGCAAGCACTTTTCGTAATACAATGCATGGTCGGAACTCAAGTGGTAAAGCGCTAGTGTGCGCTTTCCAGTGAACACTTATAAGACCTGGTTTTCGCACTTGTCATTTCTACCGTGGATTGCAGAATTTCAAAATTCTTGGGCCAAACTTTAAAAAGTGATAGAACACACCTAAACAAGAACTTTTCGTCCTACAATTAATGGTCGGAACTCAAGCGGTGAATCCCTAGAGGGCGCTTTCCAGTGAACACTTATAAGACCTGGTTTTCGCACTCGTCGTCATTTCTACCTGTGGATTGCAGAATTTCAAAATTCTTGGACCAAACTTTAAGGAGTGATAGAACACACCTAAACAAGCACTTTTCGTCTTACAATGCATGGTCGGAACTCAAGCGGTGAAGCGCCAGGGGGCGCTTTCCAGTGAACACTTATAAGCGCTGATTTTCGCACTCGTCATTTCTTCCCTGGATTGCAGAATTTCAATATTCTTGGGCCAAACTTTAAAGGGTGATAGAACACACCTAAACAAGCAGTTTTCGTCATACAATGCATGGTTGGAACTCAAGCAGTGTAATGCTAGAGGGCGCTTTCCAGTGAACACTTATAAGACCTGGTTTTCGCACTCGTCGTCATTTCTACCGTGGATTGTAGAATTTCAAAATTCTTGGACCAAACTGTAAGGGATGATAGAACACACCTAAACAAGCACTTTTCGTTCAAAATGCATGGTCGGAACTCAAGCGGTGAAGCGCTAGGGGGCGCTTTCCAGTGAACACTTATAAGACCTGGTTTTCGCACTCGTCATTTCTACCGTGGATTGCAGAATTTCAAAATTCTTGGGCCAAACTTTAAGGGGTGATAGAACACACCTAAACAAGCACTTTTCGTCATACAATGAATGGTCGGAACTCAAGCGGTGAAGCGCTAGAGGGCGCTTTCCAGTGAATACTTATAAGACCTGGTTTTCGCACTCGTCGTCATTTCTACCGTGGATTGCAGAATTTCAAAATTCTTGGTCCAAACTTTAAGGGGTGATAGAACACACCTAAACAAGCACTTTTCGTCCTACAATGCATGGTCGGAACTCAAGCGGTGAAGCGCTAGGGGGCGCTTTCCAGTGAACAGTTATAAGACCTGGTTTTCGCACTCGTCGTCATTTCTACCGTGGATTGCAGAATTTCAAAATTCTTGGGCCAAACTTTAAGGGGTGATAGAACACACCTAAACAAGCACTTTTCGTCATACAATGCATGGTCGGAACTCAAGCGGTGAAGCGAGGGGGCGCTTTCCACTGAACACTTATAAGACCTGGTTTTCGCACTTGTCATTTCTACCGTGGATTGCAGAATTTCAAAATTCTTGGGCCAAACTTTAAAGGGTGATAGAACACACCTAAACAAGCACTTTTCGTCATACAATGCATAGTCGGAACTCGAGCGGTGAAGCGCTAGAGGGCGCTTTCCAGTGAACACTTATAAGACCTGGTTTTCGCACTCGTCGTCATTTCTACCATGGATTGCAGAATTTCAAAATTCTTGGACCAAACGTTAAGGGGTGATAGAACACACCTAAACAAGTACTTTTCGTCCCACAATGCATGGTCGGAACTCAAGCGGTGAAGCTCTAGGGGGCGATTTTCAGTGAACACTTATAAGCGCTGGTTTTCGCACTTGTCATTTCTACCGTGGATTGCAGAATTTCAAAATTCTTGGGCCAAACTTTCAGGGGTGATAGAACACACCTAAACAAGCACTTTTCGTCATACAATGCATGGTCGGATCTCAAGCGGTGAAGTGCTAGGGGGCGCTTTTCAGTGAACACTTATAAGCGCTGGTTTTCGCACTCGTCATTTCTACCGTGGATTGCTTAATTTCAAAATTCTTTTGCCAAACTTTGAGGGGTGATAGAACACAACTAAACAAGCACTTTTCTTCATACAATGCATGGTCGGAACTCAAGCAGTGAAGCGCTAGAGGGCGCTTTCCAGTGAACACTTATAAGACCTGGTTTTCGCACTCGTCGTCATTTCTACCGTGGATTGCAGAATTTCAAAATTCTTGGACCAAACTTTAAGGAGTGATAGAACACACCTAAACAAGCACTTTTCGTCATACAATGCATGGTTGGAACTCAAGCGGTGAAGCTATAGGGGGCGCTTTCCAGTGAACACTTATAAGCGCTAGTTTTCGCACTCATCATTTCTACCGTGGATTGCAGAATTTCAAAATTCTTGGGCCAAACTTTAAGGGATGATAGAACACACCTAAACACGCACTTTTCGTCATACAATGCATGGTCGGAACTCAAGCGGTGAAGCGCTAGGGGGCGCTTTCCAGTGAACACTTATAAGACCCGGTTTTCGCACTTGTCATTTCTACCGTGGATTGCAGAATTTCAAAATTCTTGGGCCAAATTTTAAAGGGTGATAGAACACACCTAAGCAAGCACTTTTCGTAATACAATGCATGGTCGGAACTCAAGTGGTGAAGCGCTAGGGGGCGCTTTCCAGTGAACACTTATAAGACCTGGTTTTCGCACTTGTCATTTCTACCGTGGATTGCAGAATTTCAAAATTCTTGGGCCAAACTTTAAAGGGTGATAGAACACACCTAAACAAGCACTTTTCGTCCTACAATTAATGGTCGGAACTCAAGCGGTGAATCGCTAGAGGGCGCTTTCCAGTGAACACTTATAAGACCTGGTTTTCGCACTCGTCGTCATTTCTACCGTGGATTGCAGAATTTCAAAATTCTTGGACCAAACTTTAAGGAGTGATAGAACACACCTAAACAAGCACTTTTCGTCATGCAATGGATGGTCGGAACTCAAGCGGTGGAGCGCTAGAGGGCGCTTTCCAGTGAACACTTATAAGACGATATGATTGAAAAAGTTCACAGACTTCCAGAAAGAAATAAAAGCAAAACCCCAAAGATAATTGTCCAATTCGTTACACGGAAAGATAGAGACTTTTGGATACAAAACAGGAAAAAAAAATTACAACCACTATTGCAGACTTTAATGATAAAGGAACACCAATATATATTAGTGAAAACATGACTATGATTAACAGAGAACTTTTCTGGAGAGCTAGGATGTGTGCAAAAGAAAAAAATTATAAGTATGTTTGGTTCAAAAACGGAAAAGTTCTAATGAGGAAATCAAATGGTGAAAGAGTTATCAATGTGGATATGTTCACCAACTTTGATGATTTTTGAACTTTTAGATATGTCCGATAAACCTTGCTTGTTTTTTTTCTTTTTTTTGCTATTTTCTTTTGCTTTTCTTTATGAATATTCTTGTTCGCTATGTGTGATTTGAATTTTGAAGGTCTTGATAGCAACTATGATGTTGCTTATGTAACTACAGGTTTAGAAGTGGAGGCTTGGTTCGAAAATAATTGTAGTAAATTTATTCACAAAAATAAATTAGGAATTGCTCATGTTAATATAAGAAGTCAAAGAAAACATTGGGATTCATTTAAATTAAGTATTAACAATTACATGAAACACATTGATTTGCTTGTTTTAACTGAAACAAATGTAAATAAATAGGAAAATTATTTATATAATATTGATAAATTTAATAAGATCATAAATGATAATATAAATAAAAATATTAGGGGGATTTCAGTATACTATAAAGAAAATCTAGATATTAAAATTATTTCACAACAAACACTTCCAGCGGAAACTATATATATAAAAGTAAAAAAAAATATAATATATCATGTTTCAGCACTATACAGATCGCCTAGTACAGATGTGAACTCTTTTCTGTTGAATTTCCGAAACTGGATGGAAAATACAGAAAAAGATCAAAATCATATTTTAATAGGTGATTTTAATATCGATACAATGAATACTAAAAAACATGGCACAGAAAAATATATCACATTATTGGCTGAAATGAATTTTGAAAGGTTAATGAGGGAAGCTACAAGAGAAGAAATAGTAAAAAATAAAATTACCAAAACCTGTATAGACCATATTAATATTCAACTGATTAAAAATATGTCAGCAAATTCAATAATTCAAACAAGCAAAATAGCAGATCACTATATGATTTTAACACTGATTAGCAACACCAATAACAATTTGAATAATGCTAATTATAGTGAAACAGACCAGGAAAATAAGAATTGGTCATTTGACCATAACAATATAAACAAAGCTATTTCTGAAACGAATTGGAATTTAGATAATTATGGAGACAACTCAATGGATGAATTAAACCTATATAAAGTATTTAAAGACATTTATGATGGAATTTTAGGAAAAAATAGAATATATATGAGGAGTGTTGGAAAGGTAAAAAGAAATCATAGCAAAAATTGGATAACACCGAACTTGATAGAATTAATTGAAGAAAGAGATAAAGCTTGGATTAAATTTAAAAACAATGATAAAAGTGATGGTTATAAAATTAGCTATAAAAAATTAAGGAATATGGTCAATAATCAGATTAGAAATCAGAAACAACTTTATTATAGAAATAAACTTATAATGAAAAAAAATGATATGAAGGCTACCTGGCAATTAATATATGAAATACTAGAAGGGAAACAGAAAAAATCATCGGACGATGTAATAATTGACAATATTTCCAAAAAGAAATTATCTGTGGAAGAAATAGCAAATAATTACGACATTTATAATACACTAATTTTACAGATAAGAAATACAAATCACCAAGACGATATAAATTATATTCCAACCATGATACAAAGAGTTTTGAAATCTATCTATATACATGAAATCACTGAAAAACAAACTGATTAAATAATTACTTCATTAGACACCAATAAATCACCTGGTTACGATAATGTTTGCATTAAACATATAAAATTTAATAAAGAGACACTACTAAATATTATATCAAAAATTATAAATCAGATTATATTTACTGGGAACATACCTACTGAACTCAAAATAGGTATTTCAAGACCTATTTTTAAAGGTGGTATTGAGGAGGATTTTTCTAACTATCGACCAATAACAATTCTGCCTATTTTTTCGAAAATAATGGAAAAATATATTTATAATACTGTTTTTAACTTTTTACTTAAACACAACATAATTAATGAAAATCAGTTTGGTTTTCAAAAAGGAAAAAACACAATTCAACTAATTTCCAAAATTGCAAATAATATTAATAAATCATTGAATAATAGGGAAAATATTGTAACTATGTTCTTAGATTTAAAGAAAGCCTTCGATACAATAGATCATAGCATTTTACTAAATAAATTGGAAAATTACGGTATTCGCGGTATATTGTTAGATTGGTTTAGAAATTATTTATCAGACAGATACACAATTACTAAAATAAAAAACTGCTACAGCAGAAAAGTAATTACACGATGTGGAATTCCCCAAGGCTCAATTTTAGGTCCTTTATTGTTCCTAGTATACATAAATGATTTGTTCAATACAAAATTAAATAGTGCTATTTATCTATATGCTGACGACATTGTTTGACTGTTTAGTCAGAAATATTTAAATGATAGCATTTCAGAGGTTCAAACAGATTACAATAATATTATTAAATGGTTAAATCATAATAAAATCTATTTAAATAAGAAAAAAACAAAACTGATGATTATTCATTCACCAGGATTTCATATTCATCAAAACCTCTTTATCAAAACTCATAAAATAAATTGCAGAAAAAAGGATGCTTCAAATTATGAATCATTATGTAGTTGCCCACTTGTTGAGCAAGTAAATAAAATAAATTTCTTAGGAATCATTTTTGATGAATATTTTAGGTGGAATGCCCATATATCCCACATATGTGAAAGCTTGAGAATATCGGCGATAAAAATTCAAAAATTGAAATACGTATTAAGTATGGAAACATGTGTACTATTTTATAAAGCAATATGCGAATCTATTTTAAATTATGGAATAATTGTGCATGGAACAACTAACTTAACTAACATAAATAAAATAGAAAAACTGCAGTCTATAATAGCTAAAAATATTATTCCGTTTCATTTGCAAAACATCTATAAAACTTCTACCGATAGATTAAAAATTTTAAATCTTTTATCCTACAGCAATTTATATAAATATAATGTAATAATTAAAAATTTTTTGACGAAACTTACAAACTAAAAATTCAACATAATAAAAATACAAGACTTCAAAACCAAGGTTATTACAAATTGCCAAATTTTCGAAATAATTACGGGAAACATACCTCCGAATATCAAGTACCACTTATATTTAATGCTATTCCAAAAGAATTACTAAATATAGATTCTTTTAGAAGACTTAAAATGGAATTAAAAAATTATTTGGTATTTTCTAGTTCGCTGATTTTTATGTGTTGTGTTTTGTGGATTTATTTGATGTACACCATTTTTGTGGCTGAATGACCTATGTTTAATATAATTTATTCATTTTCCTGCAGATAAGCTATTTAGCTTTGCGGGTCAAATTGTAAATGTATTTGTATTCTTTACTCTAATAAATAAAAATTATATTCTAAAAAAAGAAAAAAAAAGGGCGCTGGTTTTCGCACTCATCGTCATTTGTACCGTGGATTGCAGAATTTGAAAACTCTTGGGCCAAACTTTAAGGGGTGATAGAACACACCTAAACAAGCACTTTTCGTCCTACAATGCATGGTTGGAACTCAAGTGGTGAAGCGCTAGAGGGCGCTTTCCAGTGAGCACTTATAAGCCCTGGTTTTCGCACTCGTCGTCATTTCTACCGTGAATTGCAGAATTTCAAAATTCTTGGACCAAATTTTAAGGGGTGATGGAACACACCTGAACAAGCACTTGTCGTCATACAATGCATGGTCGGAACTCAAGCGGTAAACGCTAGAGGGCGCTTTCCAGTGAACACTTATAAGCGCTGGTTTTCACACTCGTCATTTCTACCGTGGATTGCAGAATTTCAAAATTCTTGGACCAAACTTTAAGGGGTGATAGAACACACCTAAACAAGCACTTTTCATCATACAATGCATGGTCGGAGCTCAAACGGTGAAGCGCTAGAGGGCGCTTTCCAGTGAACACTTATAAGCACTGGTTTTCACACTCGTCGTCATTTCTACCATGGATTGCAGAATTTCAAAATTCTTGGGCCAAACTTTAAGGGGTGATAGAACACACCTAAACAAGCACTTTTCGTCATACAATGCATGGTCGGAACTCAAGCGGTGAAGCGCTAGAGAGTGCTTTCCAGTGAACACTTATAAGTGCTGGTTTTCGCACTCGTCGTCATTTCTACCGTGGATTGCAGAATTTCAAAATTCTTGGACCAAACTTTAAGGGGAGATGGAACACACCTGAAGAAGCACTTTTCGTCATACAATGCATGGTCGGAACTCAAACTGGAGCGTGTGCAATTACTGCACACGCTCCAGTTTGCTGTGAACGGTAACTGCACACGCTCAATATTTCCGTGAGTGAGCCCACACGATATAGTATCAAAACAATATGACCACCTACAGGCGCTCAAAAAAGTATCCGAACACTATGGTTGCCTACAGAATTCATAAAAAATATCTGGCAACGATTTTTTTTAGAAATTAGTGATCTGGGAACCTTCGTGTCACGTGACCCGAAGGTTGACAGATCACTAATTTCTAAAAAAAAAATCGTTGCCATGTATTTTTCCTGAATTCTGTAATCAACCATAGTGTTCGGATACTTTTTTGAGCGACTGCATGTGTCGTTTTTCTGCTGAGGTCCTGCTATAATGACCCTATACTATGACATATAAACTGGCAGACTCCTAACAGACCTCTGTGGTCAAGCAGCTGCTTGAGGGGGTATTTTTTTATTATTATTATTTATTTGTTTTTAAACTGAGAATCTGTGAGATTTCCAGTGAGCTATCCATTTAAATAGATGCAATCCAAGGTTATGTTTCATCCTGTATGATAAATGTGTCTTTCTCCGTTTTCTTTTTCTCATATAGATATATTCCCAATAGTGTTAACTTCTCTGCTAGGACAACTGCAGGACAAACACAGGATATAATAATGTCTAAGCTTGACAGGTATGACGAATTGTTTCCTAACTAAACTTCTAACTTCATTTTCTTATTGTTCAGGTAAAAATCTGCCAAATAATGTAATGCAATATTCTAGTAACATGAACAATGTAAAATGTGAAATCACAAGGTTGATAATTTTGACTTATTTACGGAAACTATTCTGTGGTTCAAGGAAGTTTATTTTTGATTCTCTATTTAGCCAAGCGTACTTGTTCAACTTCCATTATAGGTGGCGCAATACATACGAATTTTGTATGCAGTTTCATTTCTTAACAAATAATGAAATAGTAATAAAAAAAAACATGTAGACTGTACAAGCCTTCTTTGGCTCCTATAAACTCATCACTCATTAGAGGGATTGTCTAAAGCAGAGGTTCCCAAACTTATTTGTCCACTTTTTTGCACACCATGGGCTAAATGGCCAGGTCGCATGGACCCCGAAGGCTCAGAGAAGGTTGGGGGAGCGGAGCCACTGGAACAGCTGTTGGGAGACAGATAGTAGCCTCCCGTCAAGGCCATCCAGCGTGTTCTTTAACGTGAACAGGGTATGGCTCTCCCGCACACGGGACCACAACTTAACGTCCAATCCGACGGACGGCGGCCTTTCCAAGCCCATCGGTGTCCCCTACTGACCGTCAGGTGGACCATCGGTGTCCCCCGCCGTGGGCAGGGTGGGGAATTTTTGCGGAGATAAATCTTAACGCTGATCCAGCTGGGACTCGAACCTGGGAACTACAGATTACGAGCCTGGCGCGCTACCGACTGAGCCACCCCCGCCCCAAGAGTGCTGAGGCGTCATCAAACAAATGTTTTTTATGAAGCTGCAGTAATAAGAAGCATCAATGCGCATGCATATGGCATGCATTGTCGAATGTTGCACTGTATTGTGCACCAGGAGACATTGGGGCGTTTCGCTATGACAAAACGACGTAATGGAAAAGGTTGTCAAAATTACCAATTTAATTCGTGGCGGAAATCGTTCTCTTATACACAGAAAATTTAAAGATTTTTTGGACGAACTGCATGCTGAGTATGGCGATCTGCTTTTACGTAGTAATGTTCGCTCGTTAAGTGCCGGAAAACGCCTCAAGAGATTTTTTACACTTGCCAAAAAAGAAATTCATCTTTTTCTCGCAGAAGTGGGACCGATGAAAATTTAATAGCAAGTTTTGTTGATGAAAATTTTCTATGTTCACTTGCTTTCCTAACAGACATTACAGATTATTTAAATGTCTTGAATAATTCCTTACAAGGAAAAGATCAAAACGTGTGCTGTCTTTATAATCATGTTACTGGGTTTAGAAACAAACTACAATTATTGAAGTCAAATTTGCAGGAAAACAATTTAATTTATTTTGAAACTTGTAAAGCGTCCCATGGCCGAGTGGTTAGCGCGCTTGGTTTAGTGATCTAAGGGACCTAGGGTTCGAGCCACGGGTAAGGCATGGATGTGTGTGTGTGTTGTTTTCCTGCTGAGGTCCTGCCATCTTCACAGACCTTCTACTATGGCATATAAATTGACAGGCTCCTATCAGACCTCTGTGGCAAGCAGCTGCTTGACGGGGTATTTTTTTTAGAGTTTACGAAGAAATGAAACAACTTAGTAAAATAGTTAATTTTGAAAAATTTGTTCCTAAATTAGATATCGTAATTGAAGATTTTAATAGAAGATTTTCTCAATTTGATGACCTTAAGCAAAGTTTAAATTTTTTCAGTAATCCTAAATATCAAATGGAATTTTGTGACCTTCAGGCCGACCCAATTAATGCATCTAATAGAGAAACTGGAATAGAATTGTTCAAACTTTTGCCTAAAGAACTGCATTATCCAAAAATGAAAGATTTCCAAATAATTTCTATATTAGGAAGTACAGTCGCTCAAAAAAGTATCCGAACGCTATGGTTGATTACAGAATTAAGAAAAAATATCTGGCAACGATTTTTTTAGAAATTAGTGATCTGGCAACCTTCGTGTCACGTGACACGAAGGTTGCCAGATCACTAATTTCTAAAAAAATCGCTGCCAGATATTTTTTCTGAATTCTGTAATCAACCGTAGTGTTCGGATACTTTTTTGAGCGACAGTACATATATCTGCGATGGCATTTTCTGATATGAAATATATAAAATCAAGATACAGAAACTGCTTGACTCTACACTTGAACATATACTTCGGATCGCAACGACAAATATGGACACGTACGTAAAAGAAATTATTGCCCAACAACTACGGCCACAATGCTCCCATTAAATTTATTAAATATTTGATAAGGTTTAGAAAATTTATATTGATTTATTATGACTTATTATTTTTCGTATAAATAAAATAATTTTTGAGGTTTATTATTACTTTTTATTTTTTGTATAAATAAAATAAATTTTTGAGGTAACGTGAACTGGCTTTTCAGTTACCTATCCTATCATATTCTCCCCGCCTTGCCCACGGTCAGTAGGGGACACCGGTGGGCTTGGAAAGACCACCGTCCGTCGGATGGGACGTTAAGCCGTGGTCCCGTGTGCGGGAGAGTCATACCCTGTGCACGTTAAAGAACACGCTGGATGGCCTTGACGGGAGGCTACCATCTGTCTCCCAACAGCTGTTCCAGTGGGTCCCCTCCCCCAACTTTCTCTGAGCCTTCGGGGTCCATGTGACCTGGCCATTTAGCCCATGGGGTGCAAAAAAGTGCCGCTCAGAGGTAAAACAACCCAACGTTAAAGAACACGCTGGATGGCCTTGACGGGAGGCTACCATCTGTCTCCCAACAGCTGTTCCAGTGGGTCCCTTCCCCCAACCTTCTCTGAGCCTTCGGGGTCCATATGACCTGGCCATTTAGCCCATGGTGTGCAAAAAAGTGTCGCTCAGAGGTAAAACAACCGAACGTTAAAGAACACGCTGGATGGCCTTGACGGGAGGCTACCATCTGTCTCCCAACAGCTGTTCCAGTGGGTCCCTTCCCCCAACCTTCTCTGAGCCTTCGGGGTCCATATGACCTGGCCATTTAGCCCATGGTGTGCAAAAAAGTGCCGCTCAGAGGTAAAACAACCGAACGTTAAAGAACACGCTGGATGGCCTTGACGGGAGGCTACCATCTGTCTCCCAACAGCTGTTCCAGTGGGTCCCTTCCCCCAACCTTCTCTGAGCCTTCGGGGTCCATATGACCTGGCCATTTAGCCCATGGTGTGCAAAAAAGTGCCGCTCAGAGGTAAAACAACCGAACGTTAAAGAACACGCTGGATGGCCTTGACGGGAGGCTACCATCTGTCTCCCAACAGCTGTTCCAGTGGGTCCCTTCCCCCAACCTTCTCTGAGCCTTCGGGGTCCAAATGACCTGGCCATTTAGCCCATGGTGTGCAAAAAAGTCCGCTCAGAGGTAAAACAACCGAACGTTAAAGAACACGCTGGATGGCCTTGACGGGAGGCTACCATCTGTCTCCCAACAGCTGTTCCAGTGGGTCCCTTCCCCCAACCTTCTCTGAGCCTTCGGGGTCCATATGACCTGGCCATTTAGCCCATGGTGTGCAAAAAAGTGCCGCTCAGAGGTAAAACAACCCAACCCTATCCTATTCTTTTTTTGGCCCGCGGTCTTAAAGAAGTTGGACAGCACTGCAGTTTAGCTGGATTTTCAAGCAACCATAAAGAATTAATTGATGGAGGAAGCGAAAAATTAATCTGAAAAAGTGTATAAGTTCCAATTTTGAAATCACATATAAAATTAATGGAATTAAAATGTAAATAGTTCAGACTAAGAATGATGACCCCAGTTGAGAATGAAGCGATTTGAAGGAAACACCAAGCCAAGCATTATGTAATGGGGAGAAAAGGCAAAGGATATGCGAAAGTTTCACTTCTATGACGTATTACATTGAGAGGTTTGTCAGTCTTCCTTTGCAAACTGGGGGCGGGGGGGCTCAATCGGTAGTGCGCCAGACTCGTAATCTGTAGTCCCCAGGTTCGAGTCCCAGCTGCGTGAGCGTTGATATTTATCTCCGCAAAACTCCCCGCCCTGCCCACGGTCAGTAGGGGACACCGATGGGCTTGGAAAGGCCGCCGTCCGTCGGATGGGACGTTAAGCCGTGGCCCGTGTGCGGGAGAGACATACCCTGTGCACGTTAAAGAACACGCTGGATGGCCTTGACGGGAGGCTACCATCTGTCTCCCAACAGCTGTTCCAGTGGGTCCCCTCCCCCAACCTTCTCTGAGCCTTCGGGGTCCATGTGACCTGGCCATTTAGCCCATGGTGTGCAAAAAAGTGCCGCTCAGAGGTAAAACAACCCAACGTTAAAGAACACGCTGGATGGCCTTGACGGGAGGCTACCATCTGTCACCCAACAGCTGTTCCAGTGGGTCCCCTCCCCCAACCTTCTCTGAGCCTTCGGGGTCCATGTGACCTGGCCATTTAGCCCATGGTGTGCAAAAAAGTGCCGCTCAGAGGTAAAACAACCCAACGTTAAAGAACACGCTGGATGGCCTTGACGGGAGGCTACCATCTGTCTCCCAACAGTTGTTCCAGTGGGTCCCCTCCCCCATCCTTCTCTGAGCCTTCGGGGTCCATGTGACCTGGCCATTTAGCCCATGGTGTGCAAAAAAAGTGCCGCTCAGAGGTAAAACAACCCAACCCTTAGCAAACTGGCTTCAAGGGAATTGTTATTTTAATTGTTTATATCTAAATGTAGTTATGAAATAATACACATCTATATATTCATTTGTTTTAGGAGGAGAAAAGGAGTATTTGGACCAGGTATGGGCAGAAAATGTGTTGTCTTTGTGGATGATTTGAATATGCCAGCTAAGGAGGTATATGGGGCTCAACCTCCAATAGAACTGCTTCGTCAATGGGTTGATCATGGCCATTGGTATGACAGAAAGGACACGTCAGTATTAGAAATTGTTGACGTGGTATGTAACCTTTCTTTGCTTTCTTCACTTATATATTTTATCATTTTTTCTTTCTGTTGTTTATGAGGATAGACTATAGAAGGAATGAGAGGTAATGAGTCAATTAATGTTAAGCATAATTCTGAAACACAGAATGATTTATATCTAGAAAAGTTCACGATGCTTTCAATCTTGAGAGGGTTGGGTTGTTTTACCTCTGAGCGGCACTTTTTTGCACACCATGGGCTAAATGGCCAGGTCACATGGACCCCGAAGGCTCAGAGAAGGTTGGGGGAGGGGACCCACTGGAACAGCTGTTGGGAGACAGATGGTAGCCTCCCGTCAAGACCATCCAGCGTGTTCTTTAACGTTGGGTTGTTTTACCTCTGAGCGGCACTTTTTTGCACACCATGGGCTAAATGGCCAGGTCACATGGACCCCGAAGGCTCAGAAGGTTGGGGGAGGAGACCCACTGGAACAGCTGTTGGGAGACAGATGGTAGCCTCCCGTCATGGCCATCCAGCGTGTTCTTTAACGTTGGGTTGTTTTACCTCTGAGCGGCACTTTTTTGCACACCATGGGCTAAATGGCCAGGTCACATGGACCCCGAAGGCTCAGAGAAGGTTGGGGGAGGGGACCCACTGGAACAGCTGTTGGGAGACAGATGGTAGCCTCCCGTCAAAGCCATCCAGCGTGTTCTTTAACGTGCACAGGGTATGGCTCTCCCGCACACGGGGCCACGGCTTAACGTCCCATCCGACGGACGGCGGCCTTTCCAAGCCCATCGGTGTCCCCTACTGACCGTGGGCAGAGCGAGGAATTTTGCGTAGATAAATCTCAACGCTGACCCAGCTGGGACTTGAACCTGGGAACTACAGATTACGAGCCTGGCGCGCTACCGACTGAGCCACCCCCGCCCCGGAAATGGTGATGTGTAATGTGTTATTTACTGATTCTGTTAATAAATGTTTATTTTTGTTACCTGTAATTGATCCCAGTTTTGCCTATTACTATATGTGTGTAGATATTTGATGTTGGGTCCGGGAACTGCCTTAGATTTGGCAGCAGTAGAGAATCACAGCATCTCAGAGTGTGTGCCACCCTAAAATATACACGGGGTTGTCACCACATTACTAATTATAATGATATTTTAGAGATTTAGGATATAATTCTTACTTTCAGTTACTTGTGACTGCGATGGGACCACCTGGAGGAGGTCGTAATGACATCACATCGCGATTTGTGCGGCATTTGAACATCATGGGCATTGATGTGTTTGATGACCAAACACTTCTGAAGATATTTGGTTCCATAGTCGACTGGCAATTCGGGAATGGATATGAGCCATCTGTCGTGAGATCAGGAAAAGTGAGTTCATTAATTTATAATCAACAAAAATGAACGTTCTCAGGTTTTGGGATAATAAATTAATTGCATTTGCTACAGATTTGAAACTAATATTATTGTATTTCATTATGGGTGTACTACACTTTGAACATGTGGGCATTGGTCTCGACCCTTTTACTTAAGGTCTGGGTTGAAAACATTTTGCATACCACACATTACGGATTCTCATTTAAGATTTCGAAACATTTTCGGATTTTTTGTCAACATCAGATTCTAGTACTGGAACTCATTTCGTTAATTCAACCGGAAACGATGTTGGACCCGTTTCTAAGCCTAGAAACTGGGTCGATCCCTCTTAAATTTGCATCCTTATAAACTGCTTCTAATTGAGCCACACATCTCAAACTAATGTCTTTAGATTACATTCGGAAAGCACTATACGTTTGATGTATTGGAAGCAGTCTCGACCTGTTAGTTTTTGTTTTCTGGGTTCGACACTTTAAGATTTTGTCGAAACGTCCATTCTATTTGTGCTAGGATCTTGGTTTTTAATAGCTGAGGTTACCAAGTTCTATAATCTGACGGAAGAAAAAATCGGTCTGAAACCGTTTTCTATCGGACAAAGTGGGTCGAACCCCTCTTTGCGGCCTCATAGCTCTGCTTCTAATAGAGCTACAGAACTCAAACTAATGTGTTTCATTCGGCAAATACTATACGTTAAATGTATTGGTAGCGGTTTCGACCCCATTAAGTTTTGCAGATTCGATACTTTTAGATTTTGTGTTACAATAACTTTGTTTTTAATCGAGATAGAAGCTTGGTTTTAACATTGATAGTTATGATTCATCAAGTTCTCTAATCTGACGAAAAAAATAATTAGCCTTGACTCAATAAAAAGAAAAAAATTATTTAAGCTAGATAAACTGCTGGGATAGTTAATCCTTTGTCGCTTGTACAAAGTTGTTCTAAGCAGTTTATTACTCTTAATTTTATTACGAAGGATTTCAGACCATAGGATTTCACAGAAATTGAGTCGAGACCACTTAAATTTGAATCCCTATGGTTCCTCTTCCAATTGAGAGAGATAATAAACCCTGATTATTAGCATTGCTAAAGAATTACAAATTGGTACAATTTTTAAAATGTTTTTTTTACATTTGTTTTCAGTTCAAAGTTTTGTAAATGGTATTGCTTGCTTTACCATACACATCTGAGAGTCTATAATTTCCAAAAGCGTAAGTTTGAATTCCATTGACATGTCGTTTTGTGTATTCTTGGGATAAAGCATTTTTTTTAATTTGTATACGTGTATATCATGTTGTTCCGATCGAAATTCCGTTTGTTGCGTATATACGATTTTTTTAATAAATAGACATTCCCGATAATCTTCGTGACTAATTTCATTTGTAACTCCATTAGCTGCTTTTTTGGGAATTGGAGAATCTATAGAATGCAATTTTGAACGTAACGCAACAACCTCTTTGATTGGAAGACCTTTTAATTGTCTTTAAATTTTCCTGGAACCATTTTATTTGATTCACTGTATAATGCATGGTTTGTGGGGTAATTTGAGAAATCAAAGTAGTCTGAGTTAAATTTCTCATATATGTCATCTGTCCGGATATCGACACAGAAGGAATCAGTATCGGTAAATAACAATTCTGCATTAAATTTTGGTTTCAGAAAATTGTAGAAGAAATTATACATGTGTAATTTACTCAACTCCAAAATCGTTACACCAATGTAATATGGTTTATCTAATATATTATTTTTCTTTTACTGTAGACAACATAATCTGAATGACTCACAGAAAGAACTTTTGAAAAGCAAAGGAAGTTTTCCATACGAGTACTTGCAACAGAGTGCTCAGTTTTTGCAAACGTCACTTCCATCCAAAGAGAATTTTCAAAACAATGAACAATACGAAAGAGCTCAAATTTTGTGGAAAGCCTTTTCTATTTCTACCTTCGGGGAATATCACGATCTGTATATGATCACCGATGTATTGCTGCTAGAAGATATATTTGAAAACTACAGAAATTCGTGTATGAATAACTACCAACTCGATTCTTGTCATTATTTTAGCTCTCCTGGCTTATCCTACGCTGCCTGTTTAAAAATGACAGAAATTGAGCTGGAACTTAAAAAAATGATATGTATTTTTTTCATAGAAAGAGCTCTGCGAGGAGGAATATCTTTAGTGTCTAAGAGATTTGCACAGGCCAACAATCCTTTAGTAGATACATATGAGAGAAGCAAACCACAAAACTATATCATGTACTTTGATGCAAACAATTTATATGGCTGGGCAATGTCTCAGCCTCTTCCAACTGGTAATTTCAAATGGGTAAATGATATTGACTTGTTTAATATTCCAGACGACAGCAAAAAGGGTTATTTCTTCGAAGTTGATCTAGAATATCCGGCACATTTGCACGATTTACACAATGATTTCCCCTTGGCTCCTGAAAAATTGAAGCTCTCTGATAGTAATGTGTCATTCTTGATTCCAAATCTGTTCGACAAACAAAATTATGTCGTTCACTATAGGTTACTTAAACTCTTTGTGGAACTGGGATTGAGGGTGAAATAGGTGCATAGAGTCTTGGGATTTGATCAAAAACCATGGCTGAAACCTTACATAGATTTTAATACAACAAAACGAATTAATGCCATCAATAATCACGAAAAAGACTTTTTCAAACTCATGAACAATGCTATATATGGCAAATGTTTAGAAAATAAGAGAAAGAGAATAAAATGCCACATTGTGAACACTGAAGAAAAGCTTAAAAAATTAATTGCAAATCCTACGTATGTTTCTTGTGTTAAACATGCAGAAAATTTCGTAATTCTCCACAAGAAAAAGAAAAATAATATATTAGATAAACCATATTACATTGGTGTAACGATTTTGGAGTTGAGAAAATTACACATGTATAATTTCTTCTACAATTTTCTGAAACCAAAATTTAATGCAGAATTGTTATTTACCGATACTGATTCCTTCTGTGTCGATATCCAGACAGATGACATACATGAGAAATTTAACTCAGACTACTTTGATTTCTCAAATTACCCCACAAACCATGCATTATACAGTGAATCAAATAAAATGGTTCCAGGAAAATTTAAAGACAATTAAAAGGTCTTCCAATCAAAGAGGTTGTTGCGTTACGTTCAAAATTGCATTCTATAGATGCTCCAATTCCCAAAAAAGCAGCTAATGGAGTTACAAATGAATTTAGTCATGAAGATTATCGGGAATGTCTATTTGATGAAAAAATCGTATATACGCAATAAACGGAATTTCGATCGGAACAACATGATATACACGTATACAAATTAAAAAAAATGCTTTATCCCAAGAATACACAAAACGACATATCAATGGAATTCATACTTATGCTTTTGGAAATTATAGACTCTCAGATGTGTATGGTAAAGCAAGCAATACCATTTACAAAACTTTGAACTGAAAACAAATGTAAAAAAAACATTTTGAAAATTGTACCAATTTGTAATTCTTTAGCAATGCTAATAATCAGGGTTTATTATCTCTCTCAATTGGAAGAGGAACCATAGGGATTCAAATTTAAGTGGTCTCGACTCAATTTCTGTGAAATCCTATGGTGTGAAATCCTTTGTAATAAAATTAAGAGTAATAAACTGCTTAGAACAGCTTTGTACAAGCGACAAAGGATTAAATATCCCAGCAGTTTATCTAGCTCAAATAATTTTTTTCTTTTTATTGAGTCAAGGCTAATTATTTTTTTCGTCAGATTAGAGAACTTGATGAATCATAACTATCAGTGTTAAAACCAAGCTTCTACCTCGATTAAAAAAAAAGTTATTGTAACACAAAATCTAAAAGTATCGAATCTGCAAAACGTAATGGGATCGAGACCGCTACCAATACATTTAACGTATAGTATTTGCCGAATGAAACACATTAATTTGAGTTCTGTAGCTCTATTAGAAGCAGAGCTATGAGGCCGCAAAGAGGGGTTCGACCCACTTTGTCCGATAGAAAACGGTTTCAGACCGATTTTTTCTTCCGTCAGATTATAGAACTTGGTAACCTCAGCTATTAAAAACCAAGATCCTAGCACAAATAGAATGGACGTTTCGACAAAATCTTAAAGTGTCGAACCCAGAAAACAAAAACTAACAGGGCGAGACTGCTTCCAATACATCAAACGTATAGTGTTTTCCGAATGTAATCTAAAGACATTAGTTTGAGATGTGTGGCTCAATTAGAAACAGTTTTATAAGGATGCAAATTTAAGAGGGTTCGACCCAGTTTCTAGGCTTAGAAACGGGTCCAACACAACAGTTTCCAGTTGAATTAACGAAATGAGTTCCAGTACTAGAATCTAATGTTGATGAAAAAGCCGAAAAAGTTTCGAAATCTTAAATGGGAATCCGTAATGTGTGGTATGCAAACGGTTTTCAACCCAGAAGACCTTAAGTAACGGGGTCGAGAACAATGGCATCTTTATTGAAATCGATTGGAATATATTTCTTTATTGATTCCAATGCAATTATCGTTTTCAGGCTGTTGTTCAAGCCACCAAAGATATTTACATGGCTGCCATTGATAATTTCCTTCCAACTCCAACTAAAAGTCATTATGTTTTCAACCTACGTGACTTCGCAAGAGTAATTCACGGAGTGCTTTTGGTTCCTGTAACTCACATGACTGATGCCAATAAATTAATTCGACTGTGGGTTCATGAAGTATACAGAGTTTTCTATGACCGTCTCATTGATGACAGTGACAGGTAAGGACTTATAATAACTACGACCATTGCTGTCATTAAAGGAATTTGCTTCATAAATGATCTTACTGTATAACTGTGTAGGCAGCTACCGACTGTTCCAGCAAGGCAAACTTTGTGTGTTGTGTTAGCTCTAACTAAGGCAGTGGTCAGCAGTGACTTCGGTCTTAGTAGGGCATGTCCTTGTATGAGTTGGGTTGAGTTGTTTTACCTCTGAGCGGCACTTTTTTGCACACCATGGGCTAAATGGCCAGGTCACATGGACCCCGAAGGCTCAGAGAAGGTTGGGGGAGGGGACCCACTGGAACAGCTGTTGGGAGACAGATGGTAGCCTCCCGTCAAGGCCATCCAGCGTGTTCTTTAACGTTGGGTTGTTTTACCTCTGAGCGGCACTTTTTTGCACACCATGGGCTAAATGGCCAGGTCACATGGACCCCGAAGGCTCAGAGAAGGTTGGGGAAGGGGACCCACTGGAACAGGTGTTGGGAGACAGATGGTAGCCCCCGTCACGGCCAACCAGCGTGTTCTTTAACGTGCACAGGGTACGTCTCTCCCGCACACGGCGCCACAGCTTAACGTCCCATCCGACGGACGGCGGCCTTTCCAAGCCCATCGGTGTCCCCTACTGACCGTGGGCAGGGCGGGGAATTTTGCGGAGATAAATCTCAACGCTGATCCAGCTGGGACTCGAACCTGGGAACTGCAGGTTACGAGCCTGGCGCGCTATCGACTGAGCCACCCCCGCCCCCTGTCCTTGTATGAAAGGCCTGTATTAAGCTAGGAGTAGCTTCTAGGATTCTTCTCTGTCCTATGTGTCGCAAATAAAAAAAAAATTCAGTAGAGTAAACGAGTCTCAAACATGGACACTGCTGAATAAATTTAGCAATAGTGAATTTAAACTTACTTCAAGGCAAATTGGTAATTTGAATTATAGTGTTTTAAAATTATTTTATTTATGCATTTACAGCCTGTTTAAAAGTTAAACTTTCGCTTAAAGACCTGTTTGACATTTTAAATATCAAAACTATAAAAGAAGCGGGTTAATAATTAACTTTTTCAAGATGTCTTAATTATTCGATATTGCAAAACGTGCAAAGGAATTTACCTGAATATTCCTCCATTATTGGGGAAGAATTCTTAAAGCAATTGATTTAAATTCTAATGCTCATAATATTTCAACTACAGTAGGTCAAAAAAGCATCCGAACACTATGGTTGATTACAGAATTCAGAAAAAATATCTGGCAACGATTTTTTTGTAGAAATTAGTGATCTGGCAACCTTCGTGTCACGTGATTATAGAATTCAGGAAAAATATCTGGAGCGTGTACAGCAACTGTACACGCTCCAGTTACCGTTCACAGCAAACTGGAGCGTGTGCAGTTACTGCACACGCTCCAGTTTGCTGTGAACGGTAACTGCATACGCTCAATATTTCCGTGAGTGAGCCCACACGATCTAGTATCAAAATAATATGACCACCTACAGTCGCTCAAAAAAAATATCTGAACACTATGGTTGATTACAGAATTCAGAAAAAATATCTAGCACGATTTTTTTTAGACGTTAGTGATCTGACAACTTTCGTGTCACGTGACACGAAGGTTGCCAGATCACTAACTTCTAAAAAAAATCGTTGCTAGATATTTTTAAGAATTCTACCCGAAGGTTGCCAGATCACTAATTTCTAAAAAAAAATCGATGCCAGATATTTTTTCTGGATTCTACACGAAGGTTGCCAGATCACTAATTCTGGATTCTACCCGAAGGTTGCCAGATCACTAATTCTGGATTCTACCCGAAGGTTGCCAGATCACTAATTCTGGATTCTACCCGAAGGTTGCCAGATCACTAATTTCTAAAAAAAATCGTAGCCAGATATTTTTTTCTGAATTCTGTGATCAACCATAGTGTTCGGATACTTTTTTGAGCGACTGTCCATTGCAATATTCAAAAAGTTCAAATATCTCTGAAATGAACTACGGAAAACAAGATTTTGTATTACACATTATGCACAAGCCCAAATTCCACTGGACCGAATCTTTAATTTCGCATTTTTTTTTTCAAATTATTCACATTCAACGTGTTGTTCTGAGAAAGGCTGCACATGATTTCCCGCTCAATTTTTCGGCAGCGCTCCCGATTTCTTGAAAAAAAAGATCTCTGACACATCATAAGACAAATAAATAGAGATGCATGTCGCTAATCATTTATTTTATTCTGATATTATTATTTATAATCATTTTACGACAAAATTAAAACTAATTCTATTTGGAATGTTCGAGTCCCAGTAAGGCATGGATGTATGTGACGTTTTTCTGCTGAGGTCCTGCCATCCTCTCAGGGTTGGGTTGTTGTTGGGTTGTTTTACTTCTGAGCGGCACTTTTTTGCACACCATGGGCTAAATGGCCAGGTCACATGGACCCCGAAGGCTCAGAGAAGATTGGGGGAGGGGACCCACTGGAACAGCTGTTGGGACACAGATGGTAGCCTCCCGTCAAGGCCATCCAGCGTGTTCTTTAACGTTCGGTTTTTTTACCTCTGAGCGGCACTTTTTTGCACACCATGGGCTAAATGGCCAGGTCACAAGGACCCCGAAGGCTCAGAGAAGATTGGGGTAGGGGACCCACTGGAACAGCTGTTGGGAGACAATGGTAGCCTCCCGTCAAGGCCATACAGCGTGTTCTTTAACGATCACAGGTTATGGCTCTCCAGCACACGGGTTCTTTAACGCACAGGTTATGGCTCTCCCGCACACGGGGCCACGGCTTAACGTCCCATCCGACGGACGGCGGCCTTTCCAAGACCCATCGGTGTCCCCTACTGACCGTGGGCAGGGCGGGGAATTTTGCGCAGATAAATCTCAACGCTGACCCAGCTGGGACTCGAACCTGGGAACTACAGATTACGAGCCTGGCGCGCTACCGACTGAGCCACCCCCGCCCCCACCATCCTCTCAGACCTTTTACGCAGTGCTGTCCAACGTCTCTAAGACCGCGGGGCAATTTTTCTTTCGCCAATATTTCGCGGGCCAAAGAAAAAGAATAGGACAGGATAGGTAATTGAAAAGTCAGTTCATGTCACCTCAAAAAATTATTTTATTTACACGAAAAATAATAAGTGATAATAAACCAATATAAATTTTCTAAACCTTATCTAATATTTAATAAATTTAATGGGAGCATTATGGCCGTAGTTGTTGGGCAATAAGAATAGAATGAGAAGAAATAATACAATAATAATTGCAAATAGAGTGAGTAAGTTGAAGATTGCATATCAAGTAAAGTAAATAAGTTGATAAAAAAATTATAAGGTGGATTATAGATATCTATTTAAAATTTCAAGTAAAAACTTGATTTTGTTCGCGAGTCACAAAAATCTTTGTGCGGGCCGCTGGTTGGACAGCACGGCACATAAACTGGCAGGCTCCTGTCAGACCTAGGGGCGGGGGTGGCTCAGTCGTTAGCGCGCTAGGCTCGTAATCTGTAGTTCCAGGTTCGAGTCCCAGCTGGGTCAGCGTTGAGATTTATCTCCGCAAAATTCCCCGCCCTGCCACAGTCAGTAGGGGACACCGATGGGCTTGGAAAGGCCGCCGTCCTTCGGATGGGACGTTAAGCCGTGGCGCCGTGTGCGGGAGAGACATACCCTGTGCACGTTAAAGAACACGCTGGATGGCCTAGACGGGAGTCTGCCATCTGTCACCCAACAGATGTTCCAGTGGATCCCCTCCCCCAACCTTCTCTGAGCCTTCGGGGTCCTTGTGACCTGGCCATTTAGCCCACGGTGTGCAAAAAAGTGCCGCTCAGAGGTAAAACAACCCAACCCATCCTGTCAGACCTCTGTGGCAAACAGCTGCTTGAGAGGGTATTTATTTAATTTTTTCATTTATGAAAACTGTTAGAACCACTAAGTGGAAACTGAAAGCTCTTGGGTAACATCGCATTAAACTCAAATAGCCATTCATTTGTTGAAGATATAGAATATTTAAAAACAAAAACAAAAGCCGCATAACGCTTTTTTTTTAATTATAAATTGATTACTTGAAGTGATAACTATAAAATAGTTCATAAATTGTGCTGTTTAGAGAAGTTAAGAATATCTATTTTGTTCGTTCATTAGAAATTTCAATTATTTTTCAGACAAGCTTTTTTTTCCATTGTATCCCGAACTACACAAAAGGAATTCAAACAACCATTGGGGAAAGTTCTTTCTCACTTAACATCCGATACTCTTAAGGATGAAGACATCAGGTAGGATTTGCAGAATAGGTGAATGTCTTACTTCTTTCTCCAATTAATATACAATGTATTTTCAAACGGTTGGGTTGGGTTGTTTTACCTCTGAGCGGCACTTTTTTGCACACCATGGGCTAAATGGCCAGGTCACATAGACCCCGAAGGCTCAGAGAAGGTTGGGGGAGGGGACCCACTGGAACAGCTGTTGGGAGACAGATGGTAGCCTCCCGTCAAGGCCATCCAGCGTGTTCTTTAACGTTGGGTTGTTTTACCTCTGAGCGGCACTTTTTTGCACACCATGGGCTAAATGGCCAGGTCACATAGACCCCGAAGGCTCAGAGAAGGTTGGGGTAGGGGACCCACTGGAACAGCTGTTGGGAGACAGATGGTAGCCTCCCGTCAAGGCCATCCAGCGTGTTCTTTAACGTGCACAAGGTATGGCTCTCCCACACACGGGGCCACGGCTTAACGTCCCATCCGACGGACGGCAGCCTTTCCAAGCCCATCGGTGTCCCCTACTGATCGTGGGCAGGGCGGGGAATTTTGCGGAGATAAATCTCGACGCTGACCCAGCTGGGACTCGAACCTTGGAACTACAGATTACGAGCCTGGGGCGCTACCGACTGAGCCACCCCCGCCCCATTATCAGGAAGGTGGCGGCGAAGAGCGGACGGCTATGACGTCACAAATTCGATCCTCTGTCGTACCAAGGGTGTCTACAAGAATGATTCGCCATCGTCTTTTGTAAGCAGGACTACAGGCACGCGTGCCGCTGGCGCGGTTACCACTGTCACCTTGTCACTGCCGAGCACGTTTGCATTGGTGTCAAGAATGAGTTCATTGGAGGGAAGAATGGCAGTCTGTGGTCTTCAGTGATGAAAGCTGATTCTGCTTAGGAGCGTTTGATGGTCATTTACGCGTCCGAAGGTGACAAGGTGAGCAACTTCTTCCATCGTACAGTTGCTCAAAAAGGTATCCGAACACTACGGTTGATTACAGAATTCAGAAAAAACATCTGTCAACAATTTTTTTAGAAATTAATGATCTGGCAACCTTCGTGGTACGTCGTCGCCGTCCGTCGGATGGGACGTTAAGCTGTGGCCCCCTGTAAGGCCATACTATGTGCACGTTAAAGAACACCCTGGATGGCCTTGACGGGAGGCTACCATCTGTCTGTCAACAGCTGTTCCAGTGGGTCCCCTCCCCCACCAACCTTCTCTGAGCTTCTGGGGTCCTTGTGATCTGGCCATTTAGCCCATGGTGTGCAAAAAAGTGCCGCTCAGAGGTAAAACAACCCAACAACAAGGCATGCTCTTTAGTTTTTAGGTGGAAACAGATTCGAATTATCGCTTTGGTGATATAGTGGTATCGCTTTAGTTCGCTGAGACACTGCAACTGTCGGAGTACGAGTTCGAATCCCAGAATGCCATGATTGTTTCTTTGTCTGTGTTAGCTGTAAATGAGAAAGTGGTCAGCACTGACTTCGGTCTTAGTAAGTCACACGGTGCGGGGGTGGTTCAGTCAGTAGCGCGCCAGTCTCATAATCTGTTGTTCCCAGGTTCGAGTCCCAGCTGGGTCAGCGTTGAGATTTCTCTCCGCAAAATTCCCCGCCCTGCCCACGGTCAGTAGGGGACACCGATGGGCTTGGAAAGGCAGCCGTTCGTCGGATGGGACGTTAATCCGTGGCCCCGTGTGCGGGAGAGCCATACCCTGTGCCGTTAAAGAACACGCTGGATGGCTTTGACGGGAGGCTACCATCTGTCTCCCAACAGCTGTTCCAGTGGGTCCCCTCCCCCAACCTTCTCTGAGCCTTCGGGGTCCATGTGACCTGGCCATTTAGCCCATGGTGTGCAAAAAAGTGACACTCAGAGGTAAAACAACCCAACCCAACCTAGTAAGTCACGTCCTCGTATGAGAAGGCCTATACAAACTAGGAACAATATCAAGGAGCTTTCTCCATCCTAAACGTTGCGAATAATTTATGCAGATATTGAAAAGCTCTTAGATTATCATCAATATGCAAGTTTTGCTGCTTCATGTTAGGAATTCATGGATGCAAATTACACATAACTTTTTATTCGGGGTAAATATTATGGCAACTGATTTTAGATAGGAAAAATTATTTTGAATTCCATGAAGAAAAATTAGAAAGCAAAAAGATTGGGTTTCAAAGGGTAAGGGATTAAAAAAGATTGGGTTGAGTTGTTTTACCTCTGAGCGGCACTTTTTTGCACACCATGGGCTAAATGGCCAGGTCACATGGACCCCGAAGGCTCAGAGAAGGTTGGGGGAGGGGACCCACTGGAACAGCTGTTGGGAGACAGATGGTAGCCTCCCGTCAAGGCCATCCAGCGTGTTCTTTAACGTTGGGTTGTTTTACCTCTGAGCGGCACTTTTTTGCACACCATGGGCTATATGGCCAGGTCACAAGGACCCCGAAGTCTCAGAGAGGGTTGGGGGAGGGGACCCACTGGATTTGGGTTGGGTTGTTTTACCTCTGAGCGGCACTCTTTTGCACACCATGGGCTAAATGGCCAGGTCACATGGACCCCGAAGGCTCAATGAAGGTTGGGGGAGGGGACCCAGGAACAGCTGTTGGGAGACAGATGGTAGCCTCCCGTCAAGGCCATCCAGTGTGTTCTTTAACGTTGGGTTGTTTTACCTCTGAGCGGCACTTTTTTGCACACCATGGGCTATATGGCCAGGTCACAAGGACCCCGAAGTCTCAGAGAGGGTTGGGGGAGGGGACCCACTGGATTTGGGTTGGGTTGTTTTACCTCTGAGCGGCACTTTTTTGCACACCATGGGCTAAATGGCCTGGTCACATGGACCCCGAAGTCTCAGAGAAGTTTGGGGCAGGGGACCCACTGGAACAGCTGTTGGGAGACAGATGGTAGCCTCCCGTCAAGGCCATCCAGCGTGTTCTTTAACGTTCGGTTGTTTTACCTCTGAGCGGCACTTTTTTGCACACCATGGGCTATATGGCCAGGTCACAAGGACCCCGAAGGCTGAGAGAAGGTTGGGGGAGCTGGATGTGGAACAGCTGTTGGGAGACAGATGGTAGCCTCCCGTCAAGGCCATCCAGCGTGTTCTTTATCGTTAGGTTGTTTTACCTCTGAGCGGCACTCTTTTGCACACCATGGGCTAAATGGCCAGGTCACATGGACCCCGAAGGTTCAGAGAAGGTTGGGGGAGGGGATCCACTGGAACAGCTCTTGGGAGACAGATGGTAGCCTCCTGTCAAGGCCATCCAGCGTGTTCTTTAACGTTAGGTTGTTTTACCTCTGAGCGTTACTTTTTAGCACACCATGGGCTAAATGGCCAGGTCACAAGGACCCCGAAGGCTCAGAGAAGGTTGGGGGGAGCTGGATGTGGAACAGCTGTTGGGAGACAGATGGTAGCCTCCCGTCAAGGCCATCCAGCGTGTTCTTTAACGTTAGGTTGTTTTACCTCTGAGCGGCACTCTTTTGCACACCATGGGCTAAATGGCCAGGTCACATGGACCCCGAAGGCTCAGAGAAGGTTGGGGGAGGGGACCCACTGGAACAGGTGTTGGGAGACAGATGGTAGCCTCCCGTCAAGGCCATCCACCGTGTTCTTTAACGTTAGGTTGTTTTACCTCTGAGCGGCACTCTTTTGCACACCATGGGCTAAATGGCCAGGTCACATGGACCCCGAAGGTTCAGAGAAGGTTGGGGGAGGGGATCCACTGGAACAGCTCTTGGGAGACAGATGGTAGCCTCCCGTCAAGGCCATCCAGCGTGTTCTTTAACGTTAGGTTGTTTTACCTCTGAGCGGCACTCTTTTGCACACCATGGGCTAAATGGCCAGGTCACATGGACCCCGAAGACTCAGAGAAGGTTGGGGGAAGGGACCCACTGGAACAGCTGTTGGGAGACAGATGGTAGCCTCCCGTCAAAGCCATCCAGCGTGTTCTTTAACGGCACAGGGTATGGCTCTCCCGCACACGGGGCCACGGATTAACGTCCCATCCGACGAACGGCTGCCTTTCCAAGCCCATCGGTGTCCCCTACTGACCGTGGGCAGGGCGGGGAATTTTGCGGAGAGAAATCTCAACGCTGACCCAGCTGGGACTCGAACCTGGGAACTACAGATTATGAGCCTGGCGCGCTACCGACTGAGCCACCCCCGCCCCATGGTTGATTGTGAGATCGTATGGCATACCAGACAGAGAGTTTGTCTGTCTGGTATGCTTCTCTTTTTTTCTTCTCTTCTTTTCTCTTTCTTCAGAGATGACTCCCCTACAAAAGAAAGTTATTTTAAATAATACTAATATTAAACAATACTATCAAATATGTTAAAAATGTTTTATTGATAAAATCATTTTCCTGTATAGATTTGATAGAGAGTAATTCGAAATAATAATGATAATGAGAGATTTAAATATGACCTTTTCCTAAAACTCCTTTTCTCTATGATTTCTCTAATTTCAGGAATTTATTCTTTGGTGATTATATGTTACCAGATGAGGATAATAAAATATATGATGAAGTCATTGATTTGAATCAGTTGACAGCCATTATGAATTCGTGAGTTAATTTTATACTTTCCATATTGATTTAAGTTAAACTAAATATCCATTTCTCCACCTGCTGTTACTTGTGTCAATTGTTATTGAAACCTATCAATGCTTTTCCGAGAAATCAACAGTAGTCTTTGTTAATCTGATGTCTAGTAAATTCTAGTTAGGAAAATTTCAGTCAGATGTGTGTTCTGATTTAAAAATCATGAGCTTTGTGGCCTATTTATATTAGCAATATATATTATATATATATTCATCATCATCATCATCCTCAAGTAGCCATGGTCTACGGAGGTTCAACCAGACCGTGCAATTTAGTTCTCCAAGCATTTCTGTCCTGAGCTATATCAGATACATCTGGCCATTGCAGTCCAATTTTAACAAGGTCCTGTTTGACATTGTCAGCCCACCACATCCTAGGTCTCCCCCTGCTTCTGAGGCCTTTAGGCACACTGTTCATAACCCTATTCGCCAATCTATAATTATTCATACGGGCAACATGGCCAAACCAGTGGAGTCTCTCTCTGCACAATATGCTGCTTAAAGGAGGTTGCAGACTCCTATGCCTAATCTCATCATTAGTTACAAAGTTGAACCACCTAATGCCCAAGATACTGCGTAAGCATCTGGAATCAAAAGCATCTAGTTTCCTGTTATCTTGTTTACACAGCGTCCAAGTTTCACTACCATAACTAACCCTAGAAAGAACCAAACTATTATACAGTCTAATTTTAGTGTTTAGGTGTATACGCCTATTTCTCCACACTCTCCATAGATTCTTAAAAGTCCCGGCAGCAATCCCTATTCGTCTGTTAATCTCATGCCGCACATCACCATTATCTGTTACATAGCTCCCAAGGTAATTAAACTGTGACACCTGCTCAAGACTGCAACCATTCAGATTAACTGAATCACAGCCTGCCTGACCAATTTTCATCACTTTAGTTTTCTCTCTGTTTATAACCAAACCTACTCTACTAATCAGTCTGATCAACAGCTCGAATGAAAGAGTTCATATCATCAACATCATTTGCCAAAAGGGCTAAATCATCGGCATAATCTAAATCAGAAATTTTCGCATCTCCAGTCCATTTAAGGCCAAAATCTTTCCCTTGAAGTGAATTTCGCATAACATAATCAATAATCAAGCTAAAGAGAAAAGGAGACAAAATGCACCCTTGTCGAACACCAGACGTAATGCTAAACCAATTGCTACAAGCCTTACCAACTCTCACACATGACTCAGTGTTATTATAGAGAGCTTTCATTATGTTAACTAACTTGTCAGGTATACCATATGATCCCACAATCAACCACAAATTATGACGATCAACAGAGTCGAAAGCCTTTTTGAAATCAACAAAGCTAGCAACCAAAAGTTTCTGAAACTCTAAACATTTCTCAAGAATCTGCCTAAGTGAAAATATCTGACCGTCGTGTCGCCATTGACATGCAACGACATTGCGAAACTTGGAGTCGTTTAAGGCATGCAATAGAATTGAAGTACAGTCGCTCAAAAAAGTTTCCGAACACTGTGGTTGATTACAGAATTCAGAAAATATATCTGGCAACGACTTTTTTTAGAAATTATGATCTGGCAACCTTCGTGTCACGTGATTACAGAATTCAGGAAAAATATCTGGAGCGAGTACAGCAACTGTACACGCTCCAGTTACCGTTCACAGCAAACTGGAGCGTGTGCAGTTACTGCACACGCTCCAGTTTGCTGTGAACGGTAACTGCACACGCTCAATATTTCCGTGAGTGAGCCCACACGATCTAGTATCAAAATAATATGACCACCTACAGTCGCTCAAAAAAGTATCCGAACACTATGGTTGATTACAGAATTCAGAAAAATATTTTTCAACATTTTTTTAGAAATTAGTGATCTGGCAACCTTCGTATCACGTGACACGAAGGTTGCCAGATCACTAATTTCTGAAAAAATCGTTGCCAGATATTTTTTCTGAATTCTGTAATCAACCACAGTGTTCGGATACTTTTTTCTCCCAAACAACAGCCAAAGTCGTTCTACGAAAAAAGTGTCAAGTTGTTAACTTCACGTTGGAGAAAATGTCTACAGCTAAATAAATATCCTTTATGCTTTATTACACTAAGAATTGAGAAATAATGAATGAGAAATAAAAGGTATCTTCGTTTCAAATTGGGGCGGGGGTGGCTTAGTCGGTAGCGCGCCAGGCTCGTAATCTGTAGTTCCCAGGTTCGAGTTCCAGCTGGGTCAGCGTTGAGATTTATCTCCGCAAAATTCCCCGCCCTGCCCACGGTCAGTAGGTGATACCGACGGGCTTGGAAAGGCCGCCCTCCGTCGGATGGGACGTTAAGCCGTGACCCCGTGTGCGGAAGAGCCATACCCTGTGCACGTTAAAGAACACCCTGGATGGCCTTGACGGGAGGCTACCATCTGTCTCCCAACAGCTGTTCCAGTGGGTCCCCTCCTCCAACCTTCTCTGAGCCTTCGGGGTCCATGTGACCTGGCCATTTAGCCCATGGTGTGCAAAAAAGTGCCTTCAGAGGTAAATCAGCCCAACGTTAAAGAACACGCTGGATGGCCTTGACGGGAGGCTACCATCTGTCTCCCAACAGCTGTTCCAGTGGGTCCCCTCCCCCAACCTTCTCTAAGCCTTCGGGGTCCATGTGACCTGGCCATTTAGCCCATGGTGTGCAAAAAAGTGCCGCTCAGAGGTAAAACAACCCAACGTTAAAGAACACCCTGGATGGCCTTGACGGGAGGCTACCATCTGTCTCCCAACAGCTGTTCCAGTGGGTCCCCTCCTCCAACCTTCTCTGAGCCTTCGGGGTCCATGTGACCTGGCCATTTAGCTCATGGTGTGCAAAAATGTGCCGCTCAGAGGTAAAACAACCCAACGTTAAAGAACATGCTGGATGGCCTTAACGGGAGGCTACCATCTGTCTCCCAACAGCTGTTCCAGTGGGTCCGCTCCCCCAACCTTCTCTGAGCCTACGGGGTCCATTTGACCTGGAAATTTAGCCCATGGTGTTCAAAAAAGTGCCGCTCAGAGGTGCAATAACACAACAACACAATCGTTTCAAATTTTTCACTTTTATCATGTTTTGCATTCATCAAAGCATTTCAAACTGGTTCTTTATTATTTTAATCTGATATAATAATAGCAAATACTCTTCTTAATTGTTTTATTATAAAACATTTCAATGATGTCATCTCCAACTAGGTATTTGGATGAATACAACGTTCTCAGCAAGGCAGCCATGCATCTTGTAATGTTCAAATTTGCCATTGAGCATGTATCTCGCATCTCCCGAGTTCTCAAGCAAGACAACGGACATTTACTCCTATTTGGTGAGTTGCATTTACATAATTATTTTCACGCATGGTTTGAAACAAAAAAGCTTGAATGGCGCATTTTTTTTTTTAATTCTGTGAGAAATGCGAAAGAGTTATAATCCAAATCTCAAACCCAGATGCATTAAGATCATATTCCTGTAAACGTTTATTTTTTTACTCTGTAAATTAAATTGTTGTAGGAGCTTTTTTTTTGAAAGCTACAAGTAGCAGAAGGGAGTACAGGCGCTCAAAAAAGTATCCGAACACTATGGTTGATTACAGAATTCAGAAAAAATATCTGGCAACGACGTTTTTTTAGAAATTATGATCTGGCAACCTTCGTGTCACGTGATTACAGAATTCAGGAAAAATATCTGGAGCGTGTACAGCTACTGTACACGCTCCAGTTAACGTTCACAGCAAACTGGAGCGTGTGTAGTTACTGCACACGCTCCAGTTTGCCGTGAACGGTAACTGTACACGCTCAATATTTCCGTGAGTGAGCCCACACGATCTAGTATCAAAATAATATGACCACCTATAGTCGCTCAAAAAAGCATCCGAACACTACGGTTGATTACAGAATTCAGAAAAAATATCTGGCAACGATTATTTTTTAGAGATTAGTGATCTGGCAGCCTTCGTGTCACGTGACACGAAGGTTGCCAGATCACTAATTTCTAAAAAATAATCGTTGCCAGATATTTTTTCTGAATTCTGTAATCAACCGTAGTGTTCGGATACTTTCTTGAGCAACTGTACAGAAGGAATAGGTTCAAGGAATAACAAATAAATTTGTTAAGTGATTCTAATTTTCTCTCTTTTCAGGCATTGGGGGAAGCGGTCGACAGAGCGCGGCTCGCTTGGCAGCTTTCATGGCAGGATATGAAGTATTCCAAATCGAAATTACAAAGAATTACACTGCTACGGAATGGCGCGATGATTTAAAAAGGGTGAGCTTTAAAATAGATTTATATATTTCTCTACATACAATAAAACTTAAAAAGGCCTATTATCACCTAATTGATTAAAAGGAGTTTTTAAAATCAGTAAAGATTTAAAAGTCGATTAAAAGGAATTCTTTATAAACTTGTGAAGACATCTGTGGAGTTGAAAATCTAATACATTTTTTTGATTCAATTTGATAACAAACTTTGTTCCTATAGGGATATTTTATTCATGAATTATACTATAGGTATGGAAATCAGGACTCATAGAATTAGAAAAAGTAAATTAACGTGTTTACGAAAATAAAAGACTTATATCATGAACCTTCATTGGAAATTTATACTTAAGAGGGAAAATTATCCATTTTATCTATATTTCTATTACTTCATGTATGAGAATAAATACACGCAAAGCCAGGTTAATGGCATCGTCAAGAATTCCATTGGAGGACAGACGGTAACCTTTTGTCTAAGCCATCCAGCGTGTTTGCTCTCCCGCACATGGCACCACTGTTTACGTACCATACGAGAGACGCTTACAGTGCATTCATGGCTTTATGCTGGGTGCAAAATGGTTAGAGTACATTTCATGGGCTTTTTATGCTGGGTGCAAAATGGTTAGAGTACATTTCATGGGCTTTTTATGCTGGGTGCAAAATGGTTAGAGTACATTTCATGGGCTTTTTATGCTGGGTGCAAAATGGTTACAGTACATTTCATGGGCTTTTTATGCTGGGTGCAAAATGGTTAGAGTACATTTCATGGGCTTTTTATGCTGGGTGCAAAATGGTTAGAGTACATTTCATGGGCTTTTTATGCTGGGTCCAAAATGGTTAGAGTACATTTCATGGGCTTTTTATGCTGGGTGCAAAATGGTTAGAGTACATTTCATGGGCTTTTTATGCCGGGTGCCAAATGGTTAGAGTACATTTCATGGGCTTTTTATGCCGGGTGCAAAATGGTTAGAGTACATTTCATGGGCTTTTTATGCTGGGTGCAAAATGGTTAGAGTACATTTCATGGGCTTTTTATGCCGGGTGCAAAATGGTTAGAGTACATTTCATGGGCTTTTTATGCTGGGTGCAAAATGGTTAGAGTACATTTCATGGGCTTTTTATGCTGGGTGCAAAATGGTTAGACTACATTTCATGGGCTTTTTATGCTGGGTGCAAAATGGTTACAGTACATTTCATGGGCTTTTTATGCTGGGTGCCAAATGGTTAGAGTACATTTCATGGGCTTTTTATGCTGGGTGCAAAATGGTTAGAGTACATTTCATGGGCTTTTTATGCTGGGTGCCAAATGGTTAGAGTACATTTCATGGGCTTTTTATGCCGGGTGCAAAATGGTTAGAGTACATTTCATGGGCTTTTTATGCTGGGTGCAAAATGGTTAGAGTACATTTCATGGGCTTTTTATGCTGGGTGCAAAATGGTTAGAGTACATTTCATGGGCTTTTTATGCTGGGTCCAAAATGGTTAGAGTACATTTCATGGGCTTTTTATGCTGGGTGCAAAATGGTTAGAGTACATTTCATGGGCTTTTTATGCTGGGTGCAAAATGGTTAGAGTACATTTCATGGGCTTTTTATGCCGGGTGCAAAATGGTTAGAGTACATTTCATGGGCTTTTTATGCTGGGTGCAAAATGGTTAGAGTACATTTCATGGGCTTTTTATGCTGGGTGCAAAATGGTTAGAGTACATTTCATGGGCTTTATGCTGGGTGCAACATGTCCGTTTAAACTGCAGGTGTATGGGAATCTAAAAGTAGGAATTTTTTTTATGTTTATTTGATAATTTGAAGAACTCAGGATATTTCAGTTATTTGGTTGTTTGAGGTTTTATGGCATAAAGGTAACTGAGGAGATATCTCAGTGAATTATAATATTCCTGTCCCGTGGCCGAGTGGTTAGCGCGCTTCGCTACTGATCTAAGGGGCCTGGGTTCGAGCCCCGGGTAAGGCATTGCTGTTGTGTTGTTTTCCTGCTTGAGGTCCTGCCATCCTCATAGACCTTCTACTATAACATATAAACTGACAGGCTCCTGTCAGACCTCTGTGGCAAGCAGCTGTTTGAGCAGGTATTTATTTATTATTTTATAATTTGGCAATATTACAATCAAGTTATTATATGAGGTAATAATCTATGTAATGCGCAGTATTTTTAAATGTTTCTGTTGCATGTGAATCTATGATCAGGGCGAACAAGAACTTTTGAGTTGCTGTCTGCTTTGTTCGTTTCAAAAAAATTCTACTATGACATTAAAGCTTCATAATACTGCGAAATGCAAAGAATTATTCCTGAAATACTTTAATAAATTAATAAATGTAATATTTTAATGGGCTAAATGGCTAGGTCACATGAACTCGGAAGGCTCAGAGAAGGTTGGGGGAGGGGATCCACTGGAACAGCTGTTGGGTGACAGATGGTAGCCAACCAAACTCCCGTCAAGGCCATCAAGCGTGTTTTTTAACGTGCACTGAGTATGGCTCTCCCACAAACTGGACCACGGCTTAACGTCCCATCCGACGAACGTAGGCCTTTCCAAGCCCATCGGTGTCCCCTGCTGACCGTGGGCAGGGCGGATAATTTTGCGGAGATAAATCTCAACGCTGACCCAGATGGGACTCGAACCTGGGAACTACAAATTACGAGCCTGGCGCGCTACCGACTGAGCCATCACCGTCCCCACACATCAGAATGGAGTTTCGTATCATTTCTGATCAATCCACTCATTTTGCCCTTCCTGAATTTTTTCTAGATCTGGATTTGGTTTATTTTAAAGTGAAAAAGTGAAATGGAATGTATTAAATAGCAAGTAGTGGATGGATCAAGTTATCCTTTCACATTCTTTGGTCGGTTACAATAACTTCATTAATGAATAAATGGCAAAATCAACAGAAAATACAAATTGTATAAGAAAAGCAAACTATTTAAAGACTTCTTACAATAGTACAGTCGCTCAAAAAATTATCCGAACACTATGGTTGATTACAGAATTCAGAAAAAATATCTGGCAACGAGTTTTTTAGAGATTAGTGATCTGGCAACCTTAGTGACAAGAAGGTTGCCAGATCAGTAATCTCTAAAAAAATCGTTGCCAGATATTTTTTTTTCTGAATTCTGTAATCAACCATAGTATTCGGATACTTTTTTGAGCGACTGTGCTCTTCATTTTTAGGTGCTAATTATTTTTCATAATTAAATTTCTTAAGTTGTTATTTATTACTCATTTGCTTTTGTACACTGCAGTAAGGAAATAAAGCAATCGTGTTCTACAATGAAGAGTTGGGCCGGGGGTGGCTCAGTCGGTAGCGCGCCAGGCTCGTAATCTGTAGTTCCCAGGTTCGAGTCAGCTGGGTCAGCCTTGAGATTTATCTCCGCAAAACTCCCCGCCCTGCCCACGGTCAGTAGGGGACACCGCTGGGCTTGGAAAGGCCGCCGTCCGTCGAATGGTACGTTAAGCCGTGGCCCCGTGTGTGGGAGAGCCATACCCTGTGCACGTTAAAGAACACGCTGGATGGCCTTGACGGGATGCTACCATCTGTCTCCCAACAGCTGTTCCAGTGGGTCCCCTCCCCCAACCTTCTCTGTGCCTTCGGGATCCATGTGACCTGGCCATTTAGCTCATGGTGTGGAAAAAAGTGCCGCTCAGAGGTAAAACAACCCAACGTTAAAGAACACGCTGGATGGCCTTGACGGGAGGCTACCATCTGTCTCCCAACAGCTGTTCCAGTGGGTCCCCTCCCCTAACCTTCTCTGAGCCTTCGGGGTCCATGTGACCCGGCCATTTAGCCCATGGTGTGCAAAAAAGAGCCACTCAGAGGTAAAACAACTCAAACAACCCAATAAAGAGTTACTTGAAAATGTAGTGAATAATTTTCTTTCATGCCGAAATTATTTCAAAATTTTCCAGTTTAGTTTTTAAAAATATTTACATGATTTTCTTTCCATTTAGGTGCTTCTGAAAGCAGGTGGCGATGGTAAAGCCACAGTATTTCTGTTCAATGATAATCAAATAAAAGATGAATCATTTGTAGAAGACATCAATATGATACTGAACACAGGTGATGTGCCTAACCTTTACGCAGCTGATGAAAAGGGAGAAATATTGGAGAAGATGCAGGCTGCAGCTAGAGAGTTGGTAATGAAAATGTTGCACCAATTCCATCTACAAAATCTAATTGTCTTAGCTATTATAATTTCCAGGTTTTTGTTTTATTGGAAAAAATAAGAGAATTGAACTCCTCAAAAATTCCCCGCCCTGCCCACGGTCAGTAGGGGACACCGATGGGCTTGGAAAGGCCGCCGTCCTTCGGATGGGACGTTAAGCCGTGACCCCGTGTGCGGGAGAGCCATACCCTGTGCACGTTAAAGAACACGCTGGATGGCCTTGAAGGGAGGCTACCATCTGTCTCCCAACAGCTGTTCCAGTGGGTCCCCTCCCCCAACCTTCTCTGAGCCTTCGGGGTCCAAGTGACCTGGCCATTTAGCCCATGGTCTGCAAAATGTGCCACTCAGAGGTAAAACAACCCAACGTTAAAGAACATGCTGGATGGTCTTGATGGGAATCTAGCATCTGTCTCCCAACAGCTGTTCCAGTGGGTCCCCTCTCCCAACCTTCTCTGAGCCTTCGGGGTCCATGTGACCTGGCCATTTAGCCCATGGTGTGCAAAAAAGTGCCTTCAGAGGTAAATCAACCCAACGTTAAAGAACACACTGAATGGCCTTGACGTGAGGCTACCATCTATCTCCCAACAGCTATTCCAGTGGGTCCCCTCTCCTAACCTTCTCTGAGCCTTCCGGGTCCATGTGACCTGGCCATTTAGTCCATTGTATGCAAAAAAGTGCCTTCAGAGGTAAATCAACCCAACGTTAAAGAACACACTGGATGGTCTTGACGTGAGGCTACCATCTATCTGCCAACAACTATTCCAGTGGGTCCCGTACCCTAACCTTCTCTGAGCCTTCGGGGTCCATGTGACCTGGCCATTTAGCCCATTAAAGCAAAAAAGTGTCTTCACAGGTAAAACAACCCAACGTTAAAGAACACGCTGGATGGCCTTGACGTGAGGCTACCATCTATCTCCCAACAGCTGTCTCAGTGGGTCTCCTCCCCCAACCTTCTTTGAACCTTCGGGGTCCATGTGACCTGGCCATTTAGCCCATGGTGTACAAAAAAGTGCTGCTCAGAGGTAAAACAACCCAACCTTATGTAAAAAGCACCATCAATACAGATATCTTTCAATAGAATAGTTTTAACCACACTGTTTTTAATCCTTATTTTCCATTACTTTATATTGCAGGGTAAGAAAATGGACACCACCCCATTATCGTTGTACAATTTCTTCATCGAAAGGGTCCGTCAGAATCTGCATTTGGTTTTAGCTATGAGCCCAATTGGAGGAGCTTTCCGGAATCGGTTGAGGATGTTTCCATCTCTAATCAACTGTTGCACAATCGATTGGTTTCAGGTAAGTTAAATCAGTTCAGCGATCTCATCTCTTGTGCTTTAATTCGGTTTTTCGTTATGTTATGCAAAATTCACTGCAAGGCAAGATTTTAGTCTTAGAGATTTCAAAATTTCTGATTTAGATCACGCTGATGATTTGCTTCTTTTGGCAAATGATGTTGATGAGATGAACTCTTTCATTCGAGCTGTTGATGAGACTGGTAGTAGAGTAGGTTTGGTTATAAACAGAGAGAAAACTAAAGTGATGAAAATTGGTCAGGCAGGCTGTGATTCAGTTAATCTGAATGGTTGCAGTCTTGAGCAGGTGTCACAGTTTAATTATCTTGGGAGCTATGTAACAGATAATGGTGATGAGATTAACAGAAGAATAGGGATTGCTGCCGGGACTTTTAAGAACCTATGGAGAGTGTGGAGAAATAGGCGTATACACCTAAAGACTAAAATTAGACTGTATAATAGTTTGGTTCTTTCTAGGGTTAGTTATGGTATTGAAACTTGGACACTTTGTAAACAAGATAACAGGAAACTAGATGCTTTTGATTCCAGATGCTTACGCAGTATCTTGGGCATTAGGTGATTCAAATTTGTAACTAATGATGAGGTTAGGCAAAGGAGTTTGCAACCTCCTTTATGCAGCATATTGTGCAGAGAGAGACTCCGCTGGTTTGGCCATGTTGCCCGTATGAATAATTATAGATTGGCGAATAGGGTTATGAACAGTGTGCCTAAAGGCCTCAGAAAGAAGGGGAGACCTAGGATGCGGTGGGCAGACAATGTCAAACAGGACCTTGTTAGAATTGGTGTGCAGTGGCCAGATGCAGTAGATGTAGCTCAGGATAGACTTGCTTGGAGAACTAAATTGCACGGTCTGGTTGGACCTCCGTAGCCCATGGCTGCTTGAGGATGACGATGTAAAACTCAAGTTTTGTCTCCATAAGCTTCATTAACATGCTAACTAAGAAGTGACTTAGGCGAAAGATTTGGAAGTGGGGGTGATTCATAAACCTTTTTAATGTGTTTGTAATGTAAAATGAAAATCACGATTTCATAAAAATAAAATCTCCAGAAAGGGGATAGAGTCGAGATTAAACCCTCTTAGATAAGCCACTGTAACCTTTTTATCCGGCATTTTCATTTCTTTCAAGGACATCAAATGGGATTTGTTACAGATGGCAATATAAATGTGGATTGGATTGGATTGTTTTACCTCTGAGCGGCACTTTTTTGCACACCATGGGCTAAATGGCCAGGTCACATGGACCCCGAAGGCTCAGAGAAGGTTGGGGGAGGGGACCCACTGGAACAGCTGTTGGGAGACAGATGGTAGACTCCCGTCAAGGTCATCCAGCGTGTTCTTTAACGTGCACAGGGTATGTCTCTCCCGCACACGGGGCCACGGCTTAACGTCCCATCCGACGGACGGCGGTCTTTCCAAGCCCATCGGTGTCCCCTACTGACCGTGGTCAGGGCGGGGAAATTTTTCGGAAATAAATCTCAACGCTGACCCAGCTAGGACTCGAACCTGAGAAATACAGATTAGGAGCCTGGCGCGCTACCGACTGAGCCACCCCATATAAATCTGGAAATAACGGGGAAAATTCCGATAGGTATCTGGCATTTTGCTCGCTTCTCATTTAATCTATATCATATGGATCCAAAGCATACAAACATGAAGGAGCAGACAAAGGACTCTTTTCCTGCTGGGGCGGGGGTGGCTCAGTCGGTAGCGCGCCAGGCTCGTAATCTCTGGTTCCCAGGTTCGAGTCCCAGCTGGGTCAGCGTTGAGATTTATCACCGCAAAATTCCCCGCCTGCCCACGGTCAGTAGGGGACACCGATGGGCTTGGAAAGGCCGCCGTCCGACGGATGGGACGTTAAGCCGTGACCCCGTGTGCGGGAGAGCCATACCTTGTGCACGTTAAAGAACACGCTGGATGGCCTTGACGGGAGGCTACCATCTGTCTCCCAACAGCTGTTCCAGTGGGTCCCCTCCCCCAACCTTCTCTGAGCCTTCGGGGTCCTTGTGACCTGGCCATTTATCCCATGGTGTGCAAAAATGTGCCGCTCAGAGGTAAAACAACCCAACGTTAAAGAACACACTGGATGGCCTTGACGGGAGGCTACCATCTGTCTCCCAACAGCTGTTCCAGTGGGTCCCCTCCCCCAACCTTCTCTGAGCCTTCGGGATCCTTGTGACGTGGCCATTTAGCCGATGGTGTGCAAAAATGTGCCGCTCAGAGGTAAAACAACCCAACGTTAAAGAACACACTGGATGACCTTGACGGGAGGCTACCATCTGTCTCCCAACAACTGTTCGAATTGGTCCCCTCCCCAACCTTCTCTGAGCCTTCGGGGTCCTTGTGACCTGGCCATTTAGCCCATGGTGTGCAAAAAAGTGCCGCTCAGAGGTAAAACAACCCAACCCATAAGACTTTCAAAATATTTTGTTTAAACTCAAAAAGCGTTTCCTATTCATTTGCAAAGTTGCGTTATTCCATCTTTCAATATCTGCTGATACAACAGAATCTTGAATGGACACAATCACGTATCTTGACGACACAATGCATCATTGAAATGTTGAATAATGCATTATCACAATAGACAATTTTAAACACTAGTGACATAAAATTTTACAAGAAATCATACTTTTTGGAATTATTGTTTTAAGTTGTTTGTTGAAATTAAGAAACTGTTTTCATTAAAATTTCTTTCAATGATTCAGGCTTGGCCTGATGATGCTTTAGAAATGGTTGCCAACAAATTCCTTGAAACTGCTGAAATTGATTCAAGCGTTAGACTTGCCTGCGTCACTCTCTGCAAACATTTCCATCAGAGTGTCTTTTCCATGTCTGAGAGGTGAGTTTTAACAGTCACTTTTTCACAAGGTTTTTTCTTTTCTATAATTATATTTATCAAGTTCACAGTCGTATCAGAATAGGTTGGGTTGTTTTACCTCTGAGCGGCACTTTTTTGCACACCATGGGCTAAATGGCCAGGTCACATGGACCCCGAAGGCTCAGAAGGTTGGGGGAGTAGAAAAGCCGCCGTCCGTCGGAAAAAACGGATGGCGTCCATTGGAAAGGCCGCCGTCCGACGGATGGGACGTTAAGCCGTGACCCCGTGTGCGGGAGAGCCATACCCTGTGCACGTTAAAGAACACACTGGATGGCCTTGACGGGAGGCTACCATCTGTCTCCCAACAGCTGTTCCAGTGGGTCCCCTCCCCCAACCTTCTCTGAGCCTTCGGGGTCCATGTGACCTGGCCATTTAGCTCATGGTGTGCAAAAAAGTGCCGCTCAGAGGTAAAACAACCCAACCCAACTCAGACAGGTGGTGTTACAGACGTGAAACATGTATGTGTCGCATTAGGATCACAATTAGATTATTTTTGGAAAGAAAGTAGTATGGAAATCGTGTGCCTTTTTTTTGGCTTCTAGTTTATTGTTGGTTGTTTGATGCTATATTTTGCCATTTTACAGTTGGAGCAATTACTTTAATTTTGTTAAATTTTAATATATGTTCAATATTAGATGAAAGTTTACATTTTATTATTTAAATCTAGATATTATGCTGAGCTACAAAGAAAGAACTATGTGACTCCTACTTCATATTTAGAACTCATTATGACATTCAAAGAATTATTAGCGAAGAAACAGGAAGATCTCCTGAAGCAAAAAAATCGTTACGTTGTAAGTGATTTTGTTTTTTTTTTGTAAATCAAATGAAAAGTATAGTTAGGGAACACTAGTAGATTTGAAAAGAATGGTTAAATTAAAATATTTAAAATTATGGAGCCAAAACAAAATCCAGATTTAAATTAACAATATAACAAAAAGAATGAGTTTTAGAAAAAAAAATCACCATTTTAAAGAAACCGATACCAAGTTGGTGTTAATTTTTTCATTAAAAGGGAATACTAAAGTGTGTGGACTCCATGACGTAAAATGCATACAATAAATCCATGGTTCATAATCCTATCAGGATTTTCCAGTGGACTAATGTGCAGTGTACTTGGCTAACTTTGTATTAATACATAGGGGACTGGGTTTGAATTCAGGTAAGGCATGGATGTTTGTGTTGTTTTTCTGCTGAGGTCCTGCCGTCCTCTTAGGGGCGGGGGTGGCTCAGTCGGTAGCGCGCCAGGCTCGTAATCTGTAGTTCCCAGGTTCGAGTCCCAGCTGGGTCAGCGTGGAGATTTATCTCCGTAAAATTCCCCGCCCTGCCCACGGTCAGTATGGGACACCGATGGGCTTGGAAAGACCGCCGTCCGTCGGATGGGACGTTAAGCCGTGGCCCCGTTTGCGGGAGAGTCATACCCTGTGCACGTTAAAGAACACGCTGGTTGGCCGTGACGGGGGCTACCATCTGTCTCCCAACAGCTGTTCCAGTGGGTCCCCTCCCCCAACCTTCTCTGAGCCTTCGGGGTCCATGTGATCTGGCCATTTAGCCCATGGTGTGCAAAAAAGTGCCGCTCAGAGGTAAAGCAACCCAACAACCTGCCGTCCTCACAGATCTATTATGGACGTATAAATGGCAGGCTGCTGTCAGATCTGTGTGGCAAGTAGCTGCTTGAGGGAGTATTTCTCTTTTGTAAATGGTCTCTTGGGGAATTCGGTTTTGTTCTTCAAGAAGTAACGCCATTGTTCAGAAGGGCCAATGAGAGCTGAGACAACATTTAAAGAGGGAAATTTCTGGCATATCTCACGCATGTTGGATAAGATTCAGTCCTAGAAAACTCAATTCTTTCAAAACTAAGGGATTCTAGGTAATCTTCAATGATCCAATTTTATTGGTGTGATGATGCATAGAACCGTCCCCTGTGATGATGCATAGAACAGTCCAGGCCTACACCTAATGTCCGACCCCGACTTCTCGGGGTGCAAACTATTAGTACCTTTCAAAAGAGATACTCTCTTGTGGAAGTGGACGGAAGGGGAGGGCTGCCAGATTTGTGTGGCCTACTGATCTGGACAACTATGGCAACTTTTCTTTTTTTTTTCTACCCTGCTGAGGAGTGGTCAACCACACAGGGTCCTGGTGCTGACCATATATACCAACCTGAACGGAATAATGACTCTGAGCTTGATTATGGATCCTGATTTTGCTGCACTGGTGGGCTTCTGTGGAGGGAAAATCTTCCGCTGTGTTTTCTGTTTGTGGGTTGACAGCCCCAAGTGAATAGATTCACAGGATATGTTTATCAGCTGGTGGATAATCCTGAGCAGAGGTCATCACAGGCACCTGAACTCTTTGCTTCTATTGGCATCGTCAAATTCTACATTGGAGGAAGTCTTCCAGTGTAGATGGCTTCAGCCTTTAGTGGTGGGAGAACGGGTCTTTGCCCCATGTCTACGATTAGGGGGCTGTTTGATATTGTCGGCATTCCCTCTCTCAATAAACATAGTTTCTTTAAACATCCCACTAACCATTTTCTCTCCATAGGTAGTTGGAATGTGAGGACTCTGCACAGAGCATTTTCTCTTGATGTCCTCACACAAGAATTCCACCATTATAATTTAGATATTCTCGGCTTGCAAGAGATCAGATGGACAGATAAAGGTCAGATTCTTAAAAATAATCTTAAATTTCTCTTTTCAGGGAGAGAAGATAATAAGCATCACCAAGGCATGATAGGTCTGCTTCTCAGCAGACAAGATAGTGATGCTCTTCTAGGATATGAGTGCATTAATGAAAGGTTTCTTACAGCAAAATTTCAGACAAGCATTAAAGACTTGAATGTTATCTGCTGTTATGCCCCCACTGAGGATTCTGATGAGGATGAGAAGGATAGGTTTTATGGACAACTTCAAGATATTTTGAATTCTGTCAAGAAAGGAGATATTACCCTTGTTCTTGGTGACTTCAATGCCAAAGTTGGTACTGACTCTGATCTTTGGGGAGGGGTGATAGGCCCTTTTGGTATTGGTAGCTGCAATGGCAATGGGCAACGTCTCCTACAGATAAGTAAACTCAATGGTTTCAGAATAACTAACACAAATTACAAACACCGCGACATACATAAACACACATGGGTTTCACCTGATGGGCTGCATAAGAATATGATTGATTATATATTAATTAACAGCAAATGTGCTAGTTCTGTTAGGAATACCAGGGCATATAGGGGAGCTGAAATTGGATCTGACCATTAGCTTGTTAAAAGTGTGTTGCAACTTAAACTTAAAAAGTGTTGTGCTATAGTTAAAAATTTTACCTTTAATACTGAAGCTCTGAAAGACCCTGTTATAGCTAAAGCTTACCATGATAGGTTACTTAGTAATTATGACAGTCATGGTTTGCTTAATACTGAAGTTGAGGAAGAATGGGATCATTTTAAACAGGATTTTTTGGAAACTAACATTACTCTTTTAGGAAAAACTGAGCAGAGGTGGTAGAATTATTTGAGTAATAAGGCACTTGAGCTTATTTCGGAAAGAAAGAACTGCAGGAATGACCTGAATCAATACCCTACTAGTCCTAATAGAAAGCATTACAGAGAACTTAATAAACGTGTAAAGAATCAGTTAGCTGCTGATAAGAATCTTTGGCTTGATGACTTGACTGACAAAGCCGAGGAAGCATTTAGACAGCACAACAGCAGAGAGCTGTACCAGACAGTTAATGTTTTGTGTGGTAGAAAACGGACAGGTATACAGGGATTGAAGGATAAACAAGGTAAGGTTATAGAAGGGGAGGATTCTGTCATGGCTAGGTGGGTTGAGCATTTCAGTGATGTTCTAAACAATGTAGTTAGTTCTACTCCCATTGTTTGCAATGATGACAGATGCATTGGTGGCTTTAATGTTGGCCCTATAACACAATCTGATGTTATTTCGCCTATTTCTAAACTTAAACTTCATAAATCTCAAGTGTGTAGATGAAATTACTACAGAAATGCTTAGAGCTGGGAATGTTTCGGTTACCACTTGGATGACTGAAATTTTGAATATCTTTTATGACAAAGGCATGGTTCCTAAGGATTTTTCCAGAGCTATTATTATCCCTATTTTCCCTATTATTTCCGTATTATCCCTATTTATAAAAAGGTGATCGCAGTTCTTGTGATAACTATAGGGGTATCAGCCTACTCTCTGTTCCAGGTAAAGTTCTTTCCTTGATTGTGCTTAATAGAATTTAGAAACTGGTTGACAGTCAATTGCGTGATGAGCATTTTGGATTCAGAAGTGGTAGGGGATGTGTGGATCAGATATTTTCACTTAGGCAGATTCTTGAGAAATGTTTAGAGTTTCAGAAATCTTTGGTTGCTAGCTTTATTGATTTCAAAAAGACTTTCGACTCTGTTGATCGTCATAATTTGTGGTTGATTGTGAAATCATATGGTATACCAGGGAAGTTAGTTAACATAATGAAAGCTCTCTATAATAACACCGAGTCGTGTGTGAGAGTTGGTAAGGCTTGTAGCAATTGGTTTAGCATTACTTCTGGTGTTCGACAAGGGTGCATTTTGTCTCCTTTTCTCTTTAGCTTGGTTATTGATTATGTTATGCGAAATTCACTTCAAGGGAAAGATTTTGGCCTTAAATGGACTGGAGATACGAAAATTTCTGATTTAGATTATGCTGATGATTTAGCCCTTTTGGCAAATGATGTTGATGAGATGAACTCTTTCATTCGAGCTGTTGATGAGACTGGTAGTAGAATAAGTTTAGTTATAAACAGAGAGAAAACTAAAGTGATGAAAATTGGTCAGGCAGGTTGTGATTCTGTTCATCTGAATGGTTGCAGTCTTGAGCAGGTGTCACAGTTTAATTATCTTGGGAGCTATGTAACAGATAATGGTGATGTGCGGCATGAGATTAACAGACGAATAGGGATTGCTGCCGGGACTTTTAAGAATCTATGGAGAGTGTGGAGAAATAGGCGTATACACCTAAAGACTAAAATTAGACTGTATAATAGTTTGGTTCTTTCTAGGGTTAGTTATGGTAGTGAAACTTGGACACTTTGTAAACAAGATAACAGGAAACTAGATGCTTTTGATTCCAGATGCTTACGCAGTATCTTGAGCGTTAGGTGGTTTAACTTTGTAACTAATGATGAGGTTAGGCAAAGGAGTCTGCAACCTCCTTTAAGCAGCATATTGTGCAGAGAGAGACTCCGTTGGTGTAGCCATGTTGACCGTATGGATAATTATAGATTGGCCGTCCCGTGGCCGAGTGGTTAGCACGCTTGGCTACTGATCTAAGGGACCTGGGTTCGAGCCCCGGATTAGGCATGGATGTGTGTGTCGTTTTTCTGCTGAGGTCTTGCCATCCTCTCAGATCTCCTACTGTGGCATATAAACTGACAGGCTCCTGTCCAGACCTCTGTGGCAAGCAGCTGCTTGAGGGGGTATTTATTTTTATTATTTAATAGGGTTATGAACAGTGTGACTAGAGGCCTCAGAAAGAAGGGGAGACCTAGGATGCGGTGGGCAGACAATGTCAAACAGGACCTTGTTAGAATTTGTGTGCAGTGGCCGGATGCAGCAGATGTAGCTCAGGACAGATATGCTTGGAGAATTAAATTGCCCGGTCTGGTTGGACCTCTGTATCCCATAGCTGCTTGAGGATGATGAGGTTTTATTGTTACACAGATATTTATTTTAATCGCAATGTTGATTGATAACGTTTGGATTGTTTCATAAATTCAAATGTTTGAAATTGATCTTTTAGCCTGAAATATTTTTAATCCTTTTTCCGTTTCAGGTCGGGCTGGAGAAGTTAGAATTTGCCCAGTCTCAGATCGCCGTCATGCAAAATGAACTCACTGATATGCAGCCCCAATTGCGAACGATGTCCGAAGAGGCAGAGAAACTGATGATAAAAATTGAGCAAGACACGGTCGAAGTGGAAGCGAAAAAAGAGGTAAAAATGTTGACACTTCGAATTATGGTCATGACATTACCAATCAATACATGATCTTTGTCCAATCAATACATGATCGCATCTACGACCAGTTCGTCGTCCCATGTATTGTAAAGTCGCTCAAAAAATATCCGAATACTATGGTTGATTACAGAATTTAGAAAAAATATCTGGCAGAGATTTTTTTTAGAAATTAGTGATCTGGCAACCTCACGTGACACTAATATCTAAAAAAATCGCTGCCAGATATTTTTTCTGAATTCTGTAATTCTGTCCCATTCCAGTGTATTTTTGGACATATTCTGTCGTCATTTCCTGTGCACGTTATTAATTTTGTAGTTATTCTGCTATTCTTTACTACTGTGCTGTGAGATATTTGGAGGTGATTCAGCCACACATTTAATGTATTTTAATGTTTTGAAAGCAATTCTGTCTTTCCCTGTGTATATTTATTTAATTTTTTACAGTTGTTTTTTCAGCTATTGGGACTTATTTTGAAGTTATTCTGTCATCCGTCCACTGCATTTGAAGATATTTTGTCGTGGGGTGAAATACATGAATATAATAAAAAAAATTAATGTAATGGATAGTGATTTTTCTAGATCCTAGTACAATAATAGTTCATGGTTTTCCCGCTGTTACTCCTTCTAGTAAAGACGTATTTTTGTCTTAGTTTTCAGGATTCCTTTTACCATGTGTGTGTGTGTGTTAGATTTCCTCGTGTAGTGAAAAACACCATGTCACTGTCGAAAAACTTGTGTTTGCAGCGAAAAATAACCACCTTCACACACTTATGCGCTTATTCAAACGTACCAGGGGACCAGGAACTCTGAAAAGAGCTTGAGAGAGCGCTTGGAATAACCGTCGAGAGAGCTTACGTTTCTTACGTTACGTTTTATCGGCGGTTGAAGTCAGAGAATGCAAAGTTAGGTCTAGCAGATCGATTCTGGGACCCAACTTTTCATGGAAATACTGAAAATACTGTTGTTTTCTTGTAAACAGTGAGTTTTCAGATTTTAAATTTCCAAACTTCTGTGGTTCTTTATTGATGTTTCCTATATGCAAAGTATTTTGTGATATTCATCCATCCGTGTGTACGCAATGGACCGTGATTTACTAGCGTGGGACCTTAATATTTTATGATTTTTCCTGTATTACTCCTTCCGCTAAAGAGTGACTTTTATTATTCACTCCTTAGATTCACTTATTTTACACACTGGATGGCACTTGTTAATAGTCGTTTTTTCTATCTTACAGTATTTGCGTTGTAATTTGCTGTTTTGAAGCGATTTTTACAGCCATCCTCCTGTATTTTTATACTTTCTCTCTCGTCACAGTATGTTTTACAGTTATTGTGCCTTCCAAAGAATTGTGAAAATATTCACCTATCCACTGAAATGTGTGTACATTTACAGATATTCCAACACCCTTTACATTTTAGTGATTCTCATTGATTTTACCAACCATTTCGCTGTTTTTCTAATTTTCGTTTGTGCATGTGATTTGATTAAACGACCTAGTCACATGCTGTGTCGTGGGTAAAGTACTGTCCGTTTCAGACTATTGTGAGATTTTCGTCGTAAGCAGATATATGGAATCAGATCTGACTCAGATGATGCTTGCGATTTATCTACTTTGGTCGTATGGTTTATTAGAAAGATACACATAGGGAAGACGTTATTAGTGTTTGAACTTTAATTATCTTGTAAAATGTATGAGGAAATGCAAAGAATAGATATTGAGAAACATGCATCTGAAGATTAAGCTATATAACGAGTTTATCTCTAAGATTGTATGACAGTGAAACAAACTTGCAATCAGTTTGTCTTCTATTCTAAATGCTTGTTGCTTGCCGTGCTAAAACGATTCACTGAAATTCCCCCTCGTATACCTCCCAAAAAGGTACATTGTAGTTTATCCACTATATTTGTCATCTTCAGGTATGGAGGCAGGAGCTGTGTAAACATGACAGGGATCAATTTCATAGTATCTGACACATAGTTTTAACACTTCTCCGAGGAGGCGCTCATAATACGTGTCATCTCAATTTTAAGCTCCCTATGACGAATAAGTTTTTAAAACAGTTTTTTTTTTTATTAAGTTTTTTACCCAATGGCATTTTCTGTGGGACATTCTATTAAAACAGTTAGTGCGGGATAGTCCTTGAAAGAGGGGTGGAACTGTTAATGAGGGGGACAGAACTTTTGATAAGAGTTTTTATTAATGAAGGGTTTTTAAGAAAGGAGGACTTTTTGATGATTAACGAGTTTATCGAGGAGGATCGTCAAAGGTAATCCATCAGTAAATCGTGGTCCCTTGTGATTTACCGTTTAATACTTTTTAATAACGCAGGACTTAACCATCCGTCAATAAAACGTGGTCCGGTGCTGAACACTTGTTCTAAAGCGGGACTTTTATGACACCCATACAGGTCACCATATTACCCCTTTTTTCATAATGACGAATAAGTTTTTAAATCAGATTATTTTTCCTTTTATTAAATTTTTTTACCCATTGGCATTTTCTGTGGGACAGTCTTTTAAAACAGTTACTGCGGGATAGTCCTTCTAGTAAAAACGCGACAACCAACAGTAACGGAGTTAAAAGAAATAAGTGTTGGTTAAAACGGACTTAAAATTCGACGGTTAAAAAAAATACGTATATTAATATGAAAGGACTATCGGGGTTCATTATAAGAAATACGTAGAAAAAGCTAGTTAAAAAGAAATAAAAACGAAGGTTGTAAAAACGTACTAGGTTAATATCTGAAATATAAAACTCAAGCTATAATAAAGAGATACGTAATTTATAACGATGGGCTATACCCCGTTTGAGACACATCTAAGCCACGTCATCAAGTAACAAGGCCTAGTCGAGTGCGATAAGGCTCCAGCTATCGACAGCGAGATCAAATCACGCTGTTGGAAGGAATTTTTTTTTAAATACAGGAGACGCACTAAAAATGGTACGACGTTGGATGACACCGATTAAATGTGCAAAAACTGATTTGCGATGTGTCAACAGGGGGTCTTTAGAGAGGGGGCTTAAAATATGGGTCAACCAGGGGGAAACAAGAAAAATCGAGACGATTCGAGAAGGGGGCTTAAAATATAGGTGGATCAACCAGGGGGTCTGAAATCAAGAAAAATCGAGAAGGGGGCTTAAAATATAGGTGGATCAACTAGGGGGTCTAAAATCGAGACTATTCGAGAAGGGCGCATGATCGGTTGCGACATAGGGGTCAAAGTTCAATCTGAGAAGGCAACGTGGGCGATTGCGACGTAGTGCATAAATACCAGTCAAAGTCTCAGGGTCAAAGTCCAGGGCGGTTGCGACATATTACGCGACTGGGTGGTGTCATATCCCATGACAGTTGCGACATAGGATCAAAGTCTGAGTGGTGACGTCATAGGGGTCAAAGTTCAATCTGAGAACGCAACGTGGACAGTTGCGACATAGGGGTCAAAGTCCAGGCGGTGACGTCATAGGGGGAAAACACTGTGCAAAGCGGGTACGCTATTCTGGGATGACACTACTTATGGGCGCTAAAAAGTAGAAAATAAACCTAAAGCATATCGATGGTGCAATCAGTCATTGATTCACTTCAAAGGCAGATAGGGCGCCAATTTACCTACACAACAAGGTTGCCAAATTTTCTACTCTTTAGGGTGAATACTGCAAAATTAAGTATTTTTTTAAATTTTTAATTTATTTACATTTTTTTCTTTGTCACTAGAAACATCTCCCTTCATAAACTTTCATTTGATATATCACTTATAAACACCGAACACATTTTGCCTCCCTCTTTTTTTTTTGGAAGCTTGTTTGAGGTAACCCCTGACACTAGAGACATCACGCGCTTTAATCCGAGAATAACTGGTTAAGGTCGACCCCCCCCCCCTTCCTAAATTTTCATCTCCTTTCGGAGGGAAGGGGAGAATGATGGGAGACATAATTCGAAGTAGTCTACGACGATCCTCATAGGGGTGGGGGTGGCTCAGTCGGTAGCGCGCCAGGCTCCCGATCTGTAGTTCCCAGGTTCGAGTCCCAGCTGGGTCAGCGTTGAGATTTATCTCCGCAAAATTCCCCGCCCTGCCCACTGTCAGTAGGGAACACCGATGGGCTTGGACAGGCAGCCGTCCGTCGGATGGGACGTTAAGCCGAGGCCCCATGTGCGGGAGAGCCATACCCTGTGCACGTTAAAGAACACGCTGGATGGCCTTGACGAGAGGCTACCATCTGTCTCCCAACAGCTGTTCCAGTGGGTCCCCTCCCCCAACCTTCTCTGAGCCTTCGGGGTCCATGTGACCTGGCCATTTAGCCCATGGTGTGCAAAAATGTGCCGCTCAGAGGTAAAACAACCCAACGTTAAAGAACACGCTGGATGGCCTTGACGGGAGGCTACCATCTGTCTCCCAACATTGTTCCAGTGGGTCCCCTCCCCCAACCTTCTCTGAGCCTTCGGGGTCCATGTGAATTGGCCATTTAGCCCATTGTGTGCAAAATAGTGCCGCTCAGAGGTAAAACAACCCAACGTTAAAGAACACGCTGGATGGCCTTGACGGGAGGCTACCATCTGTCTCCCAACAGCTGTTCCAGTGGGTCCCCTCCCCCAACCTTCTCTGAGCCTTCGGGGTCCATGTGAATTGGCCATTTAGCCCATTGTGTGCAAAAAAGTGCCGCTCAGAGGTAAAACAACCCAACGTTAAAGAACACGCTGGATGGCCTTGACGGGAGGCTACCATCTGTCTCCCAACATTGTTCCAGTGGGTCCCCTCCCCCAACCTTCTCTGAGCCTTCGGGGTCCATGTGAATTGGCCATTTAGCCCATTGTGTGCAAAAAAGTGCCGCTCAGAGGTAAAACAACCCAACGTTAAAGAACACGCTGGATGGCCTTGACGGGAGGCTACCATCTGTCTCCCAACAGCTGTTCCAGTGGGTCCCCTCTCCCAACCTTCTCTGAGCCTTCGGGGTCCATGTGAATTGGCCATTTAGCCCATTGTGTGCAAAAAAGTGCCGCTCAGAGGTAAAACAACCCAACGTTAAAGAACACGCTGGATGGCCTTGACGGGAGGCTACCATCTGTCTCCCAACATTGTTCCAGTGGGTCCCCTCCCCCAACCTTCTCTGAGCCTTCGGGGTCCATGTGAATTGGCCATTTAGCCCATTGTGTGCAAAAAGTGCCGCTCAGAGGTAAAACAACCCAACGTTAAAGAACACGCTGGATGGCCTTGACGGGAGGCTACCATCTGTCTCCCAACAGCTGTTCCAGTGGGTCCCCTCTCCCAACCTTCTCTGAGCCTTCGGGGTCCATGTGAATTGGCCATTTAGCCCATTGTGTGCAAAAAAGTGCCGCTCAGAGGTAAAACAACCCAACGTTAAAGAACACGCTGGATGGCCTTGACGGGAGGCTACCATCTGTCTCCCAACATTGTTCCAGTGGGTCCCCTCCCCCAACCTTCTCTGAGCCTTCGGGGTCCATGTGAATTGGCTATTTAGCCCATTGTGTGCAAAAAAGTGCCGCTCAGAGGTAAAACAACCCAACGTTAAAGAACACGCTGGATGGCCTTGACGGGAGGCTACCATCTGTCTCCCAACATTGTTCCAGTGGGTCCCCTCCCCCAACCTTCTCTGAGCTTCGGGGTCCATGTGAATTGGCCATTTAGCCCATTGTGTGCAAAAAAGTGCCGCTCAGAGGTAAAACAACCCAACGTTAAAGAACACGCTGGATGGCCTTGACGGGAGGCTACCATCTGTCTCCCAACATTGTTCCAGTGGGTCCCCTCCCCCAACCTTCTCTGAGCCTTCGGGGTCCATGTGAATTGGCCATTTAGCCCATTGTGTGCAAAAAAGTGCCGCTCAGAGGTAAAACAACCGAACGTTAAAGAACACGCTGGATGGCCTTGACGGGAGGCTACCATCTGTCTCCCAACAGCTGTTCCAGTAGGTCCCCTCCCCCAACCTTCTCTGAGCCTTCGGGGTCCATGTGAATTGGCCATTTAGCCCATTGTGTGCAAAAAAGTGCCGCTCAGAGGTAAAACAACCCAACGTTAAAGAACACGCTGGATGGCCTTGACGGGAGGCTACCATCTGTCTCCCAACAGCTGTTCCAGTAGGTCCCCTCCCCCAACCTTCTCTGAGCCTTCGGGGTCCATGTGAATTGGCCATTTAGCCCATTGTGTGCAAAAAAGTGCCGCTCAGAGGTAAAACAACCCAACGTTAAAGAACACGCTGGATGGCCTTGACGGGAGGCTACCATCTGTCTCCCAACAGCTGTTCCAGTAGGTCCCCTCCCCCAACCTTCTCTGAGCCTTCGGGGTCCATGTGAATTGGCCATTTAGCCCATTGTGTGCAAAAAAGTGCCGCTCAGAGGTAAAACAACCCAACGTTAAAGAACACGCTGGATGGCCTTGACGGGAGGCTACCATCTGTCTCCCAACAGCTGTTCCAGTGGGTCCCCTCCCCCAACCTTCTCTGAGCCTTCGGGGTCCATGTGAATTGGCCATTTAGCCCATTGTGTGCAAAAAAAGTGCCGCTCAGAGGTAAAACAACCCAACCCAACGATCCTCAAGAGATTTCATTTGACACGTGACTCATAACTATAAGCCCTCGCATTCGGAAGATAGATAGAAGAATGCCTTTCACATTTTCCCTTCTTAGGGGAAAAGAATCAAGGGAGTATATTTTTATTGTCCACAACATTCCCTTCGTCACAAGGTTTTATTTGGCATGCAACTTGTTACGTTCCGCACTTACATTCCGAAGAAATAGCGGAACAATCGTTTTCATATTTCCCGTGTTAGGGGGGAAGAAAGCATGGGGGTCAATGTTTTTAGAGCCTACGACACTCCCCACGTCGGAAGCTTTCATTTCACACATTAATCATTGTTTTCCTATCGCGTTCGAAAGATATGGTAGAACATTTGTTTTGACAAATCCGCAAACTGAGAAAGGCGGAAGAAAAGCGGAAGGGACAGGCGGACAGAAAGCAATAGGATTTGGGTTGGGTTGTTTTACCTCTGAGCGATACTTTTTTGCACACCATGGGCTAAATGGCCAGGTCACATGGACCCCGAAGGCTCAGAGAAGGTTGGGGGAGGGGACCCACTGAAACAGCTGTTGGGAGACAGATGGTAGCCTCCCGTCAAGGCCATCCAGCGTGTTCTTTGACGTTGGGTTGTTTTACCTCTGAGCGGCACTTTTTTTGCACACAATGGGCTAAATGGCCAGGTCACATGGACCCCGAAGGCTCAGAGAAGGTTGGGGAGAGGACCCACTGGAACAGCTGTTGGGAGACAGATAGTAGCCCCCATCAAGGCCATCCAGCGTGTTCTTTAACGTAGGGTTGTTTTACCTCTGAGCGGCACTTTTTTGCACACAATGGGCTAAATGCCCAGGTCACAAGGACCCCTATGGCTCAGAGAAAATTGTGGGGAGGGGACCCACTGGAACAGCTGTTGGGAGACAGATGGTAGCCTCCTGTCAAGGCCATCCAGCGTGTTCTTTAACGTAGGGTTGTTTTACCTCTGAGCGGCACTTTTTTGCACACAATGGGCTAAATGGCCAAGTCACATGGACCCCGAAGGCTCAGTGAAGGTTGGGGGAGGGGATCCACTGGAACAGCTGTTGAGAGACAGATGGTAGGCCTCCGTCAAGGCCAACCAGCGTGTTCTTTAACGTGCACAGGGTATGTTTCTTCCGCACACGGGGCCACGGCTTAACGTCCCATCCGACGGACGGCGGTCTTTCCAAGCCCATCGGTGTCTCCTGCTGACCGTGGGCAGGGCGAGGAATTTTGCGGAGATAAATCTGAGCGCTGACCCAGCTGGGACTCGAATCTGTGAACTACAGATTACGAGCCTGGCGCGCTACCGACTGAGCCACCCCCGCCCCAAAAGCAATAGGCAGTAGGTAAAAAGCATTATTTGTCCTATTTGACCAGAATACCTTTTAAAAAACTTTATCCATAATGAGGTACTACCTCATCAAAGATTTTTTTTCGATCTGACACAGGGGCGTAAATATCATTGGGTTGGCGGTAAAATGCACTGGAGTTCTATGATATTGGGAGAGGGGTCCAACCGGTCCTCGGGGCCCCCTCCCGTTTCATACTATTTGATATGGAGCCACTAGAATGTTTAGCACCAGGTCCCATGATGATCTAGTCTCGCCAGTGATATGACACCATTCATGGGAAAATCGATTAACTCGAACCATAGTCTAGATTAGGGGTTATCAGCCTTTTATGCTTCACGTACCCCCTGGAAATGTGTATGTAACTGGCGTATAGGGTGGGCCGAAAAAAATTAAAAAAAAAATTTTCAAGTCGTAACACAGCGGAAAAGTTGCGAATTGGGGAGACTAAAAAGGGGTAAAAAAAGAAATGAAATCGGTTTATATCTTCCGGTCGCGCATGTGCTCTAAATTTTGCCGAAATTTGGAAAAATTCACATTTTTACGATAATTTTTAACATTTTTAAAATAGCCTCTTCCCGAATGTAAATAGCTCAAATTCTTATGTATTAGAACCACAGAAAATAATGTTTAAATATTATTTAAATCCATCAACATCTTCCGGTCGCGTATTGCCTTCAAAGTTAATGAAATTTTGAAAAAAATTTACAAATAAAGGTAGATCACAGTTCAAGGAAAAAAAACACTAACAACTTACATGTTCTTTATATTTGTTCTTTATTGAATACAAGTTTAAACGTTTAAAAACAAATTATTTTAGACCATTAGTAATATTTATAAACAGAATTTTTTATTGAAAAAACTAAGTTTTTGTATGAAGAGTCGTAAGTCCAAGAAACTCATGTTGAACAATTGAACATCTCCGTTTTCACTCATTCTTAGCTGAAGGTACTTTGAAATCTGATTTATGGGCGAAGTTAGGCATGGTTGACCTTGACAGCAGAGTCGTTCTGATAAAACCATCCCTAGACTCAGCTCCGCAAACTTTTCCTGAGGCTTCTGTCACGAGTTTCACACATCGTTCAACTGCCTGTGTGTGAACTGGGAATGTCATATCCCAATTAGGAACTGAGTCACCTTGAATATGTGATTTAATCTCATCGTCACTGATATCTTTTAATAATGGGGGAGAAGATAAATCACAGTCCATCCAGTTAATTATTTCCGAGTAGTCTTGAGCCTTGAAATTGAGTTTTGGCGGCATCAATGTTCTGATAGTTGCTCTCTTTTGATTTAACTGTCTCGCCTTTAGAATTCGTCGAAGTCCGAGCTCTCTTATGTGTTTTGTATTATCTTGTGTCATGGCTAACATTAAATGTTCTGGATGAGCGAAAAAGCCATTTCGTTCGATCACAGGGTCGACAATATTACGTAAATCTTCAGGCAGGTACCTTGAAGATTGTATTGATTGGTACACAAGTTTTGGTCCCTCTGTAAAGTATTTACTTGTTTTAATACTAAACCACATTGGCATGTATGACTTCAAAATAAATACAACTATTTCTTGAAGTTCAGGTGTGGGACTTTCTTCACTTAAGTACAATCTGAGAGTTCGATTTGCTGTTGTCAACCACCTCGAGTGTGACAAGGGACCAGGATCTCGTACAGCCAAATCCTCTTTACAGTTTCCCGAATTTATTGCCATGGAAATATCGAGTAGATATTGCTGATCCTTACTTAGTATACTTCTATCTATGTGGGGATCTGACAGCCAATACTCTTGAAGCCAATCACTAGACGTTTTTTGCAGCCACTTAGCTTTTCACCGATTGGCCCTCTCAAAGATTTCGGACCCGTTGATTTACCGTCTAGGTATTGAAACAGATGCTGGAATGGCAGTTCATTGAAATGGAGAAGGCAAACTGCCCATTGTAACGGTTTCCCCAAATGTATTTCGATTCGGCGAATCAGACCGTTTTTCCAACCTGTATTAACAGCAGTGCCAACACATCCTATGACAACTAATTTTTCAAGAGAAATACCACGACCAGACAGATAAGAAATAATAGAAGTGACAATATCTTCAGAACTTCCAGAAGTTGGAGTAACATGGCCGATGTAGATTGAGCCAGGTTCTTGAATTAGCGAGTAATGCTCTTCCTTTTTTACTCTACGGAACCATTTCGAATGAGCTAGACTCACTTGTATTCAATAAAGAATAAATATAAAGAACATGTAAGTTGTTAGTGTTTTTTTCCCTTGAACTGTGATATACCTTTATTTGTACATTTTTTTCAAAATTTCATTAACCTTGAAGGCAATGCGCGACCGGAAGATGTTGATGGATTTAAATAATATTTAAACATTATTTTCTGTGGTTCCAATACATAAGAATTTGAGCTATTACATTCGGGAAGAGGCTAATTTAAAAGTGTAAAAATTATCGTAAAAATGTGAATTTTTCCAAATTTCGGCAAAATTTAGAGCACATGCGCGACCGGAAGATATAAACCGATTTTATTTCATTTTATACCCATTTTCAGTCTCCCCAATTCGCAACTTTTCCGCGGTATTACGACTTGAAAAACATTTTTTAATTTTTTCGGCCCACCCTACTGGCATACCCCTCGTATAGATAGATAAAACCATAGTTATAGCATAACAATGGTTATTTTTACTTTGTTGCTACATGTAACGACTTTTGAGCTCTCAAGGCGTACCCCCAAAAAATTTACCGCGTTGAGAACCCTTAGTCACGATTATATCTTTGCTATTCATATCGTCTGATATCTCTCTGTTTGCATCCTCATAGGTGGTGGCTGCAGACGAAGCTGTTGCCAACAAAGCAGCTGCCAAAGCTCAGGCGATCAAAGACGACTGCGTGAAGGAATTGGCAGAAGCTGTCCCTGCAATGGAACGGGCTATTGCTTCACTGAACACACTCAAACCATCGGATATCACTTTAGTGAAATCTATGAAGGTTCGTTGGCTTAGATTTAATTTTCGACTTATAAATGAAATGCTATGCAATAATTTAAGCGTTATTTAGATAGTTGGTAGCAGGTTTTTTGGGTTGTTCTACCACTGAGCGGCACTTTTTGCACACCATGGGCTAAATGGCCAGGTCACATGGACCCCGAAGGCTCAGAGAAGGTTGGAGGAGGGGACCCACTGGAACAGCTGTTAGGAAACAGATAGTAGCCTCCCGTCAAGGCCACCCAGCGTGTTCTTTAACGTGCACAGGGAATGGCTCTCCCGCACGCGGGGCCACGGCTTAACGTCCCATCCGACGGACGGCGGCCTTTCCAAGCCCATCGGTGTCCCCTACTGACCGTGGGCAGGGCGGGGTATTTTGCGGAGATAAATCTCACCGCTGACCCAGCTGGGACTCGAAAAGGCCGCCGTCCGTCGGATGGGACGTTAAGCCGTGGCCCCGTGTGTGGGAGAGCCATACCCTGTGCACGTTAAAGAACACGCTGGATGGCCTTGACGGGAAGCTACCATCTGTCTCCCAACAGCTGTTCCAGTGGGTCCCCTCCCCCAACCTTCTCTGAGCCTTCGGGGTCCATGTGACCTGGCCATATAGCCCATGGTGTGCAAAAAAGTGCCGCTCAGAGCTAAAACAACCCAACGTTAAAGAACACGCTGGATGGTCTTGACGGGAAGCTACCATCTGTCTCCCAACAGCTGTTTCAGTGGGTCCCCTCCCACAACCTTCTCTGAGCCTTCGGGGTCCATGTGACCTGGCCATTTAGTCCATGGTGTGCAAAAAAGTGCCGCTCAGAAGTAAAACAACCGAACACAGTGGAATAATTATTTTTTGAATGCTTCAGTCTATTAAAATAATTCTTTTCCTTCTAGAATCCTCCAGATGGTGTGAAGCTCGTGATGGAAGCCATCTGCATCATGAGAGGAATAACGCCATCTAAAAAAGCCGCTTCTCCTGGCTCAGGGAAAATGGTCGAAGATTATTGGGGCTCATCTCAAAAAATGCTTGGCGATTTAAAATTTCTGGATTCATTGAAAGCTTACGATAAAGACAATATCCCAGAACTTACCATGAAGAAAGTACGGGAAAAGTGAGTGTTTTTTTTATTATTATTTTCTTAATGAATGAGTCGTCCCATGGCCGAGAGGGGCGGGGGTGGCTCAGTCGGTAGCGCGCCAGGCTCGTAATCTGTAGTTCCCAGGTTCGAGTCCCAGCTGGGTCAGCGTTGAAATTTATCTCCGCAAAATTCCCCGCCCTGCCCACGGTCAGTAGGGGACACCGATGGGCTTGGAAAGGCCGCCGTCCGTCGGATGGGACGTTAAGCCGTGGCCCCGTGTGTGGGAGAGCCATACCCTGTGCACGTTAAAGAACACGCTGGATGGCCTTGACGAGAGGCTACCATCTGTCTCCCAACAGCTGTTCAGTGGGTCCCCTCCCCCAACCTTCTCTGAGCCTACGGGGTCCATGTGACCTGGCCATTTAGCCCATGGTGTGCAAAAAAGTGCCGCTCAGAGGTAAAACAACCCTACCCATGGCCAAGTGGTTAGCGCGCTTGGCTACTGATCTGAGGGACCTGGGTTCGAGCCCCGGGTAAGGCATGGATGTGTGTGTCGTTTTTCTGCTGAGGTCCTGCCATTCTCTAAGATCTTCTACTTTGGCATATAAACTAACAGGCTGCTGTCAGACCTCTGTGCAAGCAGCTGCTTGAGGAGGTATTTATTTATTTATTATTAATAAAAGTGTTTTCAATGTTTCCAGATCTAGCTTTTTTTAATATTGGGAATTTTAAATCATTTCTCTTTGTGGTATTCTTTTTAAGTGAATTGCGTTGTTGTTTTGGGTTGTTTTACCTCTGAGCGGCACTTTTTTGCACACCATGGGCTAAATGGCCAGGTCACATGGACCCCGAAGGCTCAGAGAAGGTTGGGGGAGGGGACCCACTGGAACAGCTGTTGGGAGACAGATGGTAACCTCCCGTCAAGGCCATCCAGCGTGTTCTTTAACGTGCACAGGGTATGGCTCTTCCGCACACGGGGCCACGGCATAACGTCCCATCCGACGGATGGCGGCCTTTCGAAGCCCATCGGTGTCCCCTACTGACCGTGGCAGGGCGGGGAATTTTGCGGAGATAAATCTCAACGCTGACCCAGCTGGGACTCGAACCTGGGAACTACAAATTACGAGCCTGGCGCGCTACCGACTGAGCCACCCTCGCCCCATAAGTGAATTGCAAATCTGATATGGAACTGCATATAAGCATCGAAAAAAAAACTCGAACAAAGAAAAGGAACGACAGAACAGTTCCCAATTGATGGGTTCTTTTTTTTTTCAGCCTTCTAAAAAAAAATCACATTTTTCTCTTAATTAGTTTCACTCTCTCCTAGTGAACGAATCGAGCATTTTAATTTTCTCACTTGGAAATCTATGCCCTTCAGTTGATTTAGAAAATCTGAGACTATCTGTTGCACCACCCCCATTAAGAGGTTGTCATTAATCAAAAACTCTACAAATTACTGGGGCGGGGGTGGCTCAGTCGGTAGCGCGCCAGGCTCGTAATCTGTAGTTCTCACGTTCGAGTCCCAGCTGGGTCAGCGTTGAGATTTATCTCCGCAAAATTCCCAGCCCTACCTACGGTCAGTAGGGGACACTGATGAAGACCATCGGTGGAAAAGGCCTCCGTCCGTAAGCCGTGGTCCCGTGTGCGGGAGAGCCATACCCTGTGCACGTTAAAGAACACGCTGGATGGCCTTGACGGGGGGCTAACATTTGTCTCCCAACAGCTGTTCCAGTGGGTCTCCTCCCCCAATCTTCTCTGAGCCTTCGGGGTATCTTGTGACCTGGCCATTTAGCCCATGGTGTGCAAAAAAGTGCCGCTCAGAGGTAAAACAACCCACAACCCATTTATCACCTAGCACATTGTTAGTATCTGTCACAGAACTTCCGAAGTAAACTGAGAAACTTTGCTCAAGAAAGTATTCATCCAGTAAACCAGGATCATATCCACTTGACCGATTCTCGTCACTTTAGTTTCCTATATATTTATCATCAAGGATACTTCCCCTTACTATTGTGTCAAGAGTTTTAAATGAAAGATTTTATCTCATTAATGTTATTTGCGAAGAGGCGAAATCATCAGCATAATCTAAGTGAGATATTTTCAGATCTCAAGACCATTTCTGATCCCCAGTTATATGTATTCAACTCAACTACATTGGGTTGGGTTGTTTTACCTCTGAGCGGCACTTTTTTGCACACCATGGGCTAAATGGCCAGGTCACATGGACCCCGAAGGCTCAGAGAAGGTTGGGGGAGGGGACCCACTGGAACAGCTGTTGGGAGACAGATGGTAGCCTCCCGTCAAGGCCATCCAGCGTGTTCTTTAATGTTGGGTTGTTTTACCTCTGAGCGGCACTTTTTTGCACACCATGGGCTAAATGGCCAGGTCACATGGACCCCGAAGGCTCAGAGAAGGTTGGGGGAGGGAACCCACTGGAACAGCTGTTGGGAGACAGATGGTAGCCTCCCGTCAAGGCCATCCAGCGTGTTCTTTAACGTGCACAGGGTATGGCTCTCCCGCACACGGAGCCACGGCTTAACGTCCCATCCGGCGGACGGCGGCCTTTCGAAGCCCATCAGTGAGAAGGTTGGAACATACTGGAATAGCTGTTGGGTGACAGATGGTAGCCCTCCGTCAAGGCCATCCAGCGTGTTCTTTAACGTGCACAGGGTATGGCTCTCCCGCACAGGGGGCCACAGCTTAACGTCCCATCCGACCGACGGCGGCCTTTCGAAGCCCATCACGTCTCCCCTACTGACCGTGGAATTTTGCGGAGATAAATCTCAATGCTGATCCAGCTGGGACTCGAACTTGGGAACTACAGATTACGAGCCTGGCGCGCTACCGACTGAGCCACCCCCGCCCCCCTGTGTGATTAGACAAATTCTGACTTTTTCTGTTAAAAAGACCACAAACAAAACGACCCAAAGACTCTTGAAATGTTTTTTTCACTCTATTCATATGTTAGATATTAGAGAAAATAATGTTTCTATTCTACGATAATAAAGTAAATTAACAACAAGCAATCACTCTATTCTCTGAATGGCACACATTGCTGCAAGCCATATTTTTATGTGTTTTTTTTTATTTTTGACTGTTATTCTTGTTTCCAAGATATTGCCAGAATCCAGATTTCAATCCCATTTCGATTAAGAAGAGTTCCGTTGCCTGTGAAGGGTTGTGCCAATGGGTGAGGGCCATGGATGTCTACGACAGAGTGGCGAAAGTCGTCGCCCCGAAGAAACTGAACCTGGCAGCGGCAGAAGAAGAACTCAGCATACAAATGGAGAAACTAAATGAGAAGAAGAAACAACTGGAAGAGGTAATTCCTCTTCTGCATTATTGCATTTATCAGAGTTTCAGACGCTTAAAAAAGTATCCGAACACTATGGTTGATTACAGAATTCAGAAAAAATATCTGACAACGATTTTTTTTAGAAATTAGATATCTGGCAATCTTCGTGTCACGTGATTACAGAATTCAGGAAAAATATCTGGAGCGTGTACAGCAACTGTACACGCTACAGTTACCGTTCAGAGCAAACTGGAGCGTATGCAGTAACTGCACACGCTCCAGTTTGCTGTGAACGGTAACTGCACACGCTCAATATTTCCGTGAGTGAGCCCACACGATCTAGTATCAAAATAATATGACCACCTACAGTCGCTCAAAAAAGTATCCGAAAACTATGGTTGATTACAGAATTCAGAAAAAATATCTGACAACAATTTTTTTTAGAAATTAGATATCTGGCAATCTTCGTGTCACGTGATTACAGAATTCAGGAAAAATATCTGGAGCGTGTACAGCAACTGTACACGCTCCAGTTACCGTTCACAGCAAACTGGAGCGTGTGCAGTTACTGAACACGCTCCAGTTTGCTGTGAACGGTAACTGCACACGCTCAATATTTCCGTGAGTGAGCCCACACGATCCAGGTTTTTGTGAGCTCACACAATCCAATGTGCTGTGAACATTAATCGCAACCGATATTTTTTCTGAATTCTGTAATCAATCATAGTGTTCGAAAATTTTTTTGAGCAACTGTACTTTCTTATTATAGGTTTTGTCAAGAAAATTTTAAAATACAATTTAAGTTCTACAGATACATATTATGTAGCTGATATCTGTAATTTTAAACTTCCCTACATGCGGTTATTTCAAAATTTAGCAACAAACACAAAAAAAGCGCAATTAATTTCTCACTTTTATTTTGGATAAGCAGTTTGTGTTGTTAAGGCTGCGATATACACAGTTGTATCAGAATAATATGACCACCTACCATACATATACTATGGTGGGTGGTCATATTATTCTGATACGACTGTGTATATCTTTTGCTATGGTTTCAATCAGGTCCGCATCTAAGCAAAATCGAGCGGTAAAGAGCCAAGTAACAAAATCGAGCCGAAAAAAATGCAAAAAGGGGTAAAAAAAATGTAAAAGTGATGAGGGATTTTCCATATCTGGTGGTAGCTAAAATTGCACCTTAACACTTATGCATATTGATGTCGTCAAGAGATTGGATTTCAAATGCAGTATAACATTTCTCTCTCGGTTTTAGGGGGCGGGGGTGGCTCAGTCGGTAGCGCGCCAGGCTCGTAATCTGTAGTTCCCAGGTTCGAGTCCCAGCTGGGTCAACGTTGAGATTTATCTCCGCAAAATTCCTCGCCCTGCCCACGGTCAGTAGGGGACACCGATGGGCTTGTAAAGGCCGCCGTCCGTCGGATGGGACGTTAAGCTGTGGCCCCGTGTGCGGAAGAGCCATACCCTGTGCACGCTAAAGAACACGCTGGATGGCCTTGACGGGAGGCTACCATCTGTCTCCCAACAGCTGTTCCAGTGGGTCCCCTCCCCCAACCTTCTCTGAGCCTTCGGGGTCCATGTGACCTCGCCATTCAGCCCATGGTGTGCAAAAAAGTGCCGCTCAGAGGTAAAACAACCCAACGTTAAAGAACACGCTGGATGGCCTTGACGGGAGGCTACCATCTGTCTCCCAACAGCTGTTCCAGTGGGTCCCCTCCCCCAACCTTCTCTGAGCCTTCGGGGTCCATGTGACCTCGCCATTTAGCCCATGGTGTGCAAAAAAGTGCCGTTCAGAGGTAAAACAAACCAACCCAATTCTCGGTTTTAGAGATCTTTAAAAATTTTCTTGAGAAATGCGTGGAACTAAATTAGTTTTATAATATTTTCCGCTGTTACCATTCTGGAAGGCCTAGATCCTGTCCTGTTTTACAACTTCTCTAGGACAGAGTTGGGTTGTTTTTCCTCTGAGCGGCACTTTTTTGCACACCATGGGCTAAATGGTCAGGTCACATGCACCCCGAAGGCTCAGAGAAGGTTGGGGACCCACTGGAACAGCTGTTGGGAGACAGATGGTAGCCTCCCGTCAAGGCCATCCAGCGTGTTCTTTAATGTTGGGTTGTTTTACCTCTGAGTGGCACTTTTTTGCACACCATGGGCTAAATGGCCAGGTCACATGCACCCCGAAGGCTCAGAGAAGGTTGGGGGAGGGGACCCACTGGAACAGCTGTTGGGAGACAGATGGTAGCCTCCCGTCAAGGCCATCCAGCGTGTTCTTTAACGTTGGGTTGTTTTACCTCTGAGCGGCACTTTTTTTGCACACCTTGGGCTAAATGGTCAGGTCACATGCACCCCGAAGGCTCAGAGAAGGTTGGGGACCCACTGGAACAGCTGTTGGGAGACAGATGGTAGCCTCCCGTCAAGGCCATCCAGCGTGTTCTTTAACGTTGGGTTGTTTTACCTCTGAGCGGCACTTTTTTTGTACACCATGGGCTAAATGGCCAGGACACATGGACCCCGAAGGCTCAGAGAAGGTTGGGGACCCACTGGAACAGCTATTGGGAGACAGATGGTAGCCTTCCGTCAAGGCCATCCAGCGTGTTCTTTAACATGCACAGGGTATAGCTCTCCCGCACACGGGGTCACGGCTTAACGTCCCATCCGACGGACGGCGGCCTTTCCAAGCCCATCGGTGTCCCCTACTGACCGTGGGGAAGGCGGGAAATTTTGCGGAGATAAATCTCAACGCTGACCCAGCTGGGACTCGAACCTGGGAACTACAGATTACGAGCCTGGCGCGCTACTGACTGAACCACCCCCGCCCCGCATGTCAGTGAAAAATTCATTCAAAATCAGTAATTGAACACTT